>VRMD01001167.1:0-18515 GCA_009872375.1 Sminthurides bifidus
ATTCCAAATCATGAAAAGCGGTGAGTGAAGATTTTAGCATACTTTTGGAAAATGTAATTAGTAATACCTCCCTAACCAAAGTACAACCTTTTGTTAAAGATCCGGTAAAATTGATGCTCCGTTGGTGCTGGATCAACTCCGTTGCAATGGTGTCCTCGAGGGAATACGCATTTGCCGGCAAGGGTTCCCAAATAGGATTCCTTTCCAAGAATTCCGTCAACGTTACGAGCTGCTCACTCCTAACATCATTCCTAAGGGCTTTATGGATGGCAAAAAGGCGTGTGAAAAAATGATTCAAGGGTTAGAGCTGGATGTTAACCTCTACCGCATTGGACAGTCCAAAATTTTCTTTCGTGCTGGTGTACTTGCTCATTTAGAAGAAGAGAGAGACTTCAAGATAACCGATTTGATTGTGAACTTCCAAGCATTCTGTCGTGGGAACTTGGCGCGCCGAATGTACAACAAGAGAGTCCAACAGCTTAATGCCATTAGGATCATACAACGCAACTGTGCCGCTTACCTTAAACTAAGAAATTGGCAATGGTGGCGTTTGTATACGAAAGTAAAACCTCTGCTTCAAGTAACAAAGCAAGAAGAAAAGTTGAGTCAGAAAGAAGACGAATTGAAGGTTATTAAGGACAAGTTAGATGGAGCTATTCAGCAAACTCAAGAATTCCAAGTTAAATTACAGCAGGCAGTCGAAGAGAAATCTATGTTGGCGGAGCAGCTCCAAGCGGAGACAGAACTTTGTGCAGAAGCTGAAGAAATGCGTGCTAGATTAGCATTGAAAAAGCAAGAACTTGAAGAAATCTTGCATGACATGGAAGCTCGAATTGAAGAGGAAGAAGAACGAGCAGCAATGCTGTTCAACGAGAAGAAAAAATTACAACTTAATATTCAGGTATTTTCACCGTTCTTAGTTTCTCTGTTGGCTCAAGTCTTCAAAGATTCGTTCTTTAAACATTTTCTTTCAACAGGACTTGGAGGAACAACTCGAAGAAGAAGAAGCTGCTCGCCAAAAATTACAGCTCGAAAAGGTGCAGGGAGACTCAAAGATTAAAAAGTTGGAGGAGGATCTTGCAACCGTAGAAGACATGAGTGGCAAGCTTGCGAAAGAGAAAAAGATTCTTGAAGAACGGCTGAACGATTTAAGCTCAGCATTAGCCGAAGAGGAAGAAAAATGCAAACATTTAGGCAAACTAAAGGTAATACTCTTTACAATTTAGATTTAGAAGTAATAAGATAAAATAGGAACTGGAAAAGTAACAAATGTCATGATTCTTGTCCACGTAGGCAAAACACGAATCAAGCATAGGAGAATTGGAGGAAAGGCTTCGAAAAGAGTCTTCCACGCGACTAGAAGTTGAGAGGATGAAGAGAAAGCTCGAGTCCGAAGTTTCTGATATTCGTGATGCTATGACAGAGAAAAAGAGAGAGATTGAAGAAATGCAGTTGCAAATTGGCAAACGTGAAGAAGAATTGAACAATGCTCTTCTACGGGTAGATGAAGAGTCAGCGGCCAAAGCTACGGCATTGAAAACCGTTCGTGAGCTAGAATCACAAATATCTGAGTTGACAGAAGACTTGGAAGCCGAAAAAGCTGCCCGAGCAAAGGCTGAGAAAACCAAACGAGATTTGAATGAAGAACTGGAGGCCTTGAAGAATGAACTTCTAGACAGTTTGGACACAACAGCGGCTCAGCAGGAGTTAAGATCCAAGCGTGAACTTGAATTGGCCGCCCTAAAGAAGAGCCTGGAGGATGAAGCTTCTCAGCACGAGGGAACAATGACAGAAATGAGACATAAGCATGTGCAGGAAGTTAATGACTTGCTGGAGCAAATTGAAAATCTCAAGAAAACGCGAACTAGTTTAGAAAAAGCAAAACTTCAGTTGGAAGGAGAAAATGCAGACTTTGACCAACGAGCTGAAGATCATGAATCAAGCAAAGACTGAGTTAGAAAGGAAGCGCAAAGGTTTGGAAGGAAATGTTCAAGAACTTAGTCTGAAGATTGCAGAACTGGAACGAAAGAATACCGAATATGCCGAGAAAATTGCCAAGTTGAACGCTGAGATCGAAAACTTGACTACTCAGCTCGAGGAAGCGGAAGGTCGAGCAACGGGCGCTACCAAAAATTCAGTTGGCTTAAATGCAAAAATGGAAGAAATGACTGGCAAACTAGAAGAGGAATCAAAATCACGCATTGCTTTGGCAAGCAAGCTGAAAGAAGTCGAGCTTGAAAGAGATCAGCTTCTTGAGCAAGTCGAAGACAATGATGAACTCAAAAACAATTACGCCAAGCAAATACAGGGTCTTAATGCCACAATTGCTGAACTTAAGAAACGCATTGAAGCTGATGAAGAAACTATTGCAACTTTGGAGGCTAATAATAAGAGATTCATGAAAGATTACGAAGAATTGAAGCGGCAACATTCTGAACTGCAAGCTCAAGCAGAAAAGCTGGAGAAGAGCAGGAAGAAAATACAACAGGAATTGGAAGACTCTTCCATAGACATCGAAGCGACCAGGTCTAAAGTAGTTGAGCTGGAGAAGAAGCAACGAAATTTCGACAAAATTCTAACGGAAGAAAAGGCCATAGCTGAGAAGTACCTTCAAGACAAAGAAACTGCGGAGAGAGAAGTACGCGAAAAAGAGTCAAAGTTAATTTCTATCTTCAAAGAGTTGGAAGAGAAGGAACGATTGTTTGATGAAATGGAGCGCAAGTATCGAAATCTCCAAAATGAGCTGGATGAACTGAGTTCGAGTCAAGGTACGGCTGACAAGAACGTGCATGAGCTGGAAAAACAAAAGCGTAGCTTGGAATCACAGCTAGCGGAGCAGAAGACGCAGATTGAAGAACTTGAAGACGAGCTCCAGCTAACAGAGGATTCTAAACTCCGGTAAGCAGTGATTTCGAAAGAGCGGTTTTCCTATATTTTTTTTTTAGAAATTGCGGACTTACTAGATAAGTTTAATTTACAGCTTGGAGGTTAATATGCAAGCCCTGAAGTCGAACTATGAAAGAGAACTACAGTCACGAGAAGAATCAGCTGAAGAGAAACGCAAGGCTCTAATTAAGCAGTTGAAGGACGTCGAAGCAGAACTGGAAGACGAACGCAAGAATCGAACTGCCGCACTGAATGCTAGAAAGAAACTCGAAGGAGAATTCAACGAAGTGGTCGGTCAATTAGAGGTTTCCAACAAGGTGAAGGATGACCAAACCCGCCAGCTCCGAAAGTTGGCAGGCCAGATAAAAGACTATAGTCGAGAAGCTGAAGAAGCTCGTATAGCAAGGGATGAGGCTGTAGCAAATTTGAAGGACTCAGAGAAGCGAGTCAAGAACTTAGAATATGAAATTATTAGTATTCAGGAAGAGTTATCTAGTTGCGAACGAAGCAAACGAGCGCTGGAGGTTGAACGCGACGAACTCCAGGAAGAGTTAGGTGCCTATAATTCCAAGGGTACGTTAGTTTTGGACGAAAAGCGCCGTCTGGAGGCTCGAATCCAATCCCTTGAAGAAGAGCTGGAAGAAGAGCAGTCTAATGTGGAACTTCTGAATGAAAGGATCAGGAAACAAACGCTTCAGATTGAAACAGTGACTTCAGAGCTTCAGACGGAGCGATCGACATTGAGTAAGACAGAATTAGCTCGTGCCACATTGGAGAAGGCTAACAAAGATTTACGTGCCAAGGTTTCAGAGCTAGAGGCTCAGAATAAACTTAAGACGAAGTCCATAGTAACCTCTCTAGAACTTAAAATTCAAAGTTTGGAGGAACAATTAGAGAATGAAGTCAAAGAAAGAATGGGTACGAGCAAAAACTTGCGTCGGATGGAGAAGAAAATTAAAGAAGTTAATCTGCAGATGGAAGACGAGAAAAGAAATGTGGAAACATTGAGAGAGATGAACGAAAAGACCAGTAGCAGGGTTAAGAACTTGAAGCGAATGTTGGATGAAGCCGAGGAAGAGATAAGTCGTGAGAAAGCCATGAAACGCAAGCTCGTAAGGGATCTTGAAGATGCAAACGAAGTGAACGAAAACCTGACTCGAGAGCTCAATTCGTATAAAAACAAAATGAGGTGAGATTCGCTTTAATTATTTTTAAGTAGCGATACGGACGTGTTCATTCGTTTCTAAATGCCTTTGCAAATTGAACATGACATCTTGAATTTACATGCGGCAACTGTAGAAATGGAAAACCAAGGTAAAACATAGCGTGGGTGATAGAAATCATTGCAGCTGATGCGGACAACTCTTCTTATCTTTACCCTTTCATGTTCTCCTCTATTCGCTTACTATCGTTTCAGTAAACATGACATTTTGTGCCTTTTCACCGTAAATCTTAATTGCAGTTTAGATCAGTGTTTGCAAATTCTCTTTCATTTGCAGGAGAGGAACGACTTCGGGACTGACTCGTATAAGCAAGCGTGGATCCCTGCCCGGAGGAGATAATGACAGTACTCTATCCAATGATGATGACAATGATGATTTGGATCCTAATAATGCCAACACCAGTGTCGTTATCAATACCAGCAGCGGAAATGGAAACGCGAATGTTAAATAAATGCATGTCAGTTATTCTATGTGCCTTAAAAATTATAAATAATGTAGCATAAGTTATTAATACATGTACTAATAAAATATCCGCTTATTAGTATCTTTTGGTGAAGGGATACCATCATACTGAGATATTTTCGTCGTAGAGGATGGCGTAATTTTGTAAAGTAGTCATGCCAATATTCCTCTCTAAAAATGGGGTCTGCACTTACAAACTTGTAGTTACTTTTGTACTTAATAATAAGTTATGTTATGATAATTTTTAATCATAAATAAATTCATTACAACGAATTTGTTACTAGTAATTCGTTAGCTATCCGAGTTGTTGTTCGTCATTTCATTTCTATCATGAAAACGAGTTCGTTGCATCGCAGTATGACTGAATCAGACTTAACTTATTCTTGAATCGTAGTTAACCCATTACGTTCGTTGAGTTCCCAGGCTTGGGTACGAGCGGTTCTGAGCTTTGAAAATGGTAGGCATCATCGGTATATAACAGTGGCCAGAAATCATCAGCTAATTCGTTTTTACTAGCGGCGTTCAAAAACTGTAAGTCTATCCATATAATATCTGTAATGCCGTAGAAAGCTAGCATTGACGTTTCGCAGTGTTTCAGAACTAAGTGAGCTCGAGCTCATACTGATGTATTTGATGCCGAAGAATATGCCGAAGTGACATCAGAACCTACTGCAGTAGTTCCAGGATGAACAAGAATTGAAAAAAAAAGAGCAATATTTAAGAACATGAACAAAATCATTTATTCAATATCAGTTACATGATGTAAGGATGGTTTCTTTGTAATTCTGTTTAAGCATTATGCTGTTAGCTTAAACGTATCATTAAGATTTACGATGCTTGTTATTATACGAGTTTTACAGAAACCTCGGTCTTAGACTACAAGCTGTTTAGTTCTTCGCGGGCTCTTCGGTCTCTTCGCCCTGAGATTCATGATTCTGAAAAGAACAGACCAGTGTTTAAATGTTGAACAATTAAACCCATTAACTTCTACTCGCACTGACTCTATTTTAAAGTTGAGTGAAATTTTGTAGCTAACCTCCTGCTCTCCTCCAGAGGTGGACTGTTTGCTTCCTCCGTTGCCGCCTCCCCGAGATGATCGGTAGTACCTGCGAGTGTAGCGCCCGCGGCCACGACCTCGTCCTCTGCCGGTGCCTCTGGGACGGGAACCTTCACCGTCACCAGATTCCTTCACGGCAGCGCCACCTCCGTTTCCTCCGGAGCCTTCTTCTTCGGTGTTCTAATAAAGGCAGAAATAATTTACTTAGTCTGGCCGTTTAAACTGTCTGAAAATTCCTACAAATAATGCTTCTCTGCCAGCAACTCTTGTTTCCTCGAAACTTACCTTTCCGGCATCACCTTGCCCGTCACTTCGTGGACCCCTGCGTCCACCCCGTCCCCCACGGTAGTATCTCGGTGCTCCACCATAACCCCGACGCCCGCCTCGGAATCGTCTACCACCTCTGCCACGACGAGGCTGACCTTCTTCCCCACCTTCGCCACCGCTGACCTGGCCATCTCCCTCCTCTTTGGCCCCGTTGCCATCACCGGATGGTTTGCCTACATAAACAATAGAGTCCCGATCATCAGTTAATACTTCAAAAAAATAAAGAGGAATGAATCCTAAGACTTGACACAGATTATGGGTTGGAAAATTACAAAAAAGCGAGGAATCAGTACACCAAAGCACGTATCAAGTATACATTCCGATAACCTACCTCTTGGACCACCTCGTCGTCTGTAGTATCCAGAGCCTCTCCTTCTGTCCGCGGCGTATGGACTGCCCTTCACAGGCTCGCCTCCGACTCCGGTCACATTGGACTGCCTCATTTCCTTTCTCACCGATGACAACATCGAACTCCACCTGTTCTCCATCTCCAACGGAACGAACTAATTTCCGTGGATTATTCTTGACGATAGCTGACTGATGTACGAAAACGTCTTCTTTGGTGTCCGAGCTGCAACAGAAATTATTCACCTCACAGTCAGACTCATGACATTCAGACGCTCCTTGTGGGTGACAAGGCTTAGTTCATTAACATTATATTTTTCCGTCTCATCCGAAAATAGTTCGAGTGCATGGTTGTCGACGACCGGCATGCAATGTCAAAAGCACGAGCGCATCTCTCATCTTAATCTTAACCCATGATGCCATAATATTTTTCCGTCTCATCCGAAAATAGTTCGAGTGCATGGTTGTCGACGACCGGCATGCAATGTCAAAAGCACGAGCGCATCTCTCATCTTAATCTTAACCCATGATGCCATGCCATCCGGGATTGAGGCAGAATCCGCCAACAACCGCGCACACCATACCCCTTCAAGAAGAATCTGGCGGATAAAAAGTCTAGACTCTCGTTTCTCACTCTCTGATAGAATGCACTGCAATCCAAGCTGGGAGCTCAGGTAGCAGCACTGCGCAACGCCACCACCGGGAGTAACCTGTGTTAGCGTTGCCAAGGTGCCAGTAAAGCTTTCACGGTATAATGCATAACGCTTTCAATTGCATCTCTCTCTCTATCACCCTCCTAGTCAAATGCACCGGTAGTGTCCTTTCATCCGCACTCCACAATCATCAATAATATCCCTCGTAAAAGACTCAAGTCAGGAGCCCACCGCGTGCACTCCAGCCATTAAGGTGCGAACAATCAAATCTACACCAATTTAAATCACAGTCAAATCTCGTACTCACCGGTTGATGAAGCCGTATCCGCTCTTAACGTTAAACCATTTGACAACTCCAGATACTTTGGTTGCTGCAACACATAATTGACAATTGTCATTTCATTCAACACTCAAGTACACACTATGTACATACCCTTAACCGCCTTCACTCTCCTTTCATTCATTCACTCCCAACAAATTCGGAAGGAAAAATACTCAAAATTTTCCTACCCTCAAGCTATGAAATAACTCCCCGGTCGATTTAACCGCGACAATCGGACCACCGAGAGACGAAAACAATTTTTTTCTCGCTCTCTTTCACCTCTCTCATCACATACTCTCTCTCTCACTCCAGAACCAATTACAGGACGAGTTACCCAAGCAACATTGCATTTTACTTCATGTTTACTTTTTAGCCGCCATGAATTTAGTAAAACTGATTCGAATCTCTCTCATCCAAAGTAACCATACATATTAATGACTGATTTTCCAGCCAATCATTTTGTCCAGACAAACTCACTGCTCACTCTCCGCCACAACTGTCATCCTCACCTCCGCAATAAATAATAATAATAATAATACAATGAGCCAGAACTTTCTCCACAACAAAAGCAAAGCCTAATGAAAAGAGCGGCACATAAGTACATGCTATGACGCGCCTACGTGTCCTCCAGCTCTACAGCTCATTTACACCGGCCGGCAGAGAGAATGAATGAAATACCGGTCTCTAATGACGAAATGAAATCTACTGGCTGTCTGAAAATTAGGAAAATAATTATAATTACTTACCCACGATCTGTTTGCTGGGCTGGCTTGGTTGACCATTGGACACTTTCTCAGATGTTTTGGTGTCCCCTCCGTTCGTGCTTGCACCGTCCGCCATGATGGTCTGGCTATACCCACGTTACGGTCAAAGAATGCAACACAAGTATGATCTTCACTCGATCCTTGCTCCGACTCTTCTGCTCACTTTGTACGCATACTTTTTCCGTTTTGTTCTTCCCGAATCTCTCCATGGCTCGTCCACCCGCAGCAAAGTTGGCCTCTTCCTAGCTCTCTCTCTCTCTCTCTTTCTTACTTCTCCTTATGTATTCTTACATGTTACATCCCCGCACTGTCTTTCTTTTTTCAGAGCAAAGGCAAAGCGTCAGGCAAGCTAAAGCCATCTCATAGTTCATATCACGCATCCGCTGTGTATACGCACCTCCCAGTTCGTTTTCCCCGATCCAGCCAGTCCTCTCTCGCTCCACACTGTTCTCTTGTGCAATGCAATGTTCCTTCTCTCCTTGTATGTAATCTGCCTGTGAGGGAAAGTTGCTCTCACTATTACCGCATATCGTACATTTGTGCTCAACGCTTTTCATCATCCCTCCAGCAAACCCCCTTGCGCTTCTCGCCGTTCCGCCAAGCGGCGTCCAAATCATCTGTCGCACATCTTCTCCTTCCAGTCCGCATCCCGAGAACAATGGTGCCTTTGTTCACCACATTTAAATCAGCCTCTCGCATCTCGCAATCTTACATAAGCTACGGACGGGGCTGAGCAAACCCCGGCTTCTCTCTGCAGCATGGAAACATTGTATCTTTCAGGGACCGTTCACAAACAAACTTGTCCCCTTCGTTATCATGAGCAGTGGCTTGGAAGTTGGAAAAGGTTTGTTTGTTGTTAGGATTTTTTTCCGTTTTTTATTGCAGCTGCAATATGAGAACTGATTGTGCGCCTTTTAAACATTACTGACTCTACGATGATTGTGCGTATATTAGCTCCGCCCACAGCTTCATTGTTGATTGTTATCGGTATCAACAAAATTGTGTTGCAGGAGAGAATGCAATGCAATACTATAGCTTCTGGAGGAAATATTAATCCGGCACATTTTAATTCTATTCGGTTGCCATAGGATTTTGCGAATGTAAGCAAAGAAGGACTAGTGCTGCCTCGTGGCTTTTGAACTATTAAAATTCTCAGACATTTGAGCCTATTAACAGGATGTGGTTATGACTTGGAAGGAATCGCAGTTTTTTCTTACCTTTTTAACACCAACTTTGTCTTGGAAAATGAGATTCATTCAATGCTTCAGGATTTCAACCGGCATCGCAAAGGTTGCAGACATGTAGAGACGTTGAACGCAATGCCGTGAGATGTTGATAACTTTATCATGTTGAGTAGGACTGACACGTGGGTCGTAAACGTTGTAAGCCGAGGAATTAAAGACTGAGATAGGGAGAATCATAAGCCTGCCTAGGATCAAAAGTAGAGCTTATTCAAATTCCCGTTGTAAGGGCACGAGTTGGCGAGTTGGCAGGCTTGTTTACGAGTTGGAAAAATATAGTGAAAGGCGTGGAAAGAAGTGGAAAAATCCTCTTCAGTTTTAGTTATTCACCGTCACTTCTCCCGCTTTTGGAACCTTGACAAAATTCGAGGGCTGTGAATCTAAATCGCTCTTGCTTTCAAGCAATCAAGCAGTACAATTACCCCTTCCTTCCTCGTCTCAATCCGAAATGCAATGCCGAACATTGTGAGATGCAGAGGGCTTAGATGTTATGCATCGCTCATTAAAAGTCAGGTCGAGAGACAAAGGAAAAAGGATGAGCTGGCGTCGCTCAAGTCTTGCCTTGAATGCAAAGCAGATGCTGCCTCCTCCTAACGTTTTAAAACGTAAGCTCACACCGCTGCTTACCTGCAATGCTTTATTACAGGTGTGCTTTGGAGTTGCGTAATCCAATGGGAAGATTCACATCTGTGGTGTAGTTCATTCAAATGAGGAGGATGGAGCTGGCGTGCTCTTTGAAGGTTTGGAGCTCAGTTTTTAAAATCTGTGAACATTTGACTGAAACTGGAATTGTAGGTATTCAAACTTGTACGTGTGGTCTAATACGAAAATTGAACGGGACAACGGGAGTAAAAAGCCAAGTCGGAATTCCTTGGCCGTGGTGTGGATTCCGGCCTGCTAGTAACAATCGCCTTCATTTCAGTCTGTATCTTGAAGACGATCAAATCAAACAATCCAACCTGATTTATACATTACGGCGTCGGGACTTTGGGTTGAAAGTTGAAACACTGCTACTACCAGTTGTTGATGTGCTGTTTAGCTTACTTATCTAATCGAAACATGTCCTAAATTGGAGTTGCTCATATTTTATGCTTCAACACTTATTTTACTGGTCGGTGAACTCGTTTGACAGACTGGGAGGGAGATGAAATGAAATGTAACTTGCTTTTGGAAATGGATTGACAATCGATATTTTGCCGACTCAAAGCGATTTAGTTTCTTGCTCGAGTTTCTGATCAGGTTGTGTGCCATTGGCAGACTTAAAAGTCTGTAATGTAGAAGCTCGTTGTTGATATTTCAGCTGATTCAATCAATCATCATCGACTGATTATCATAGGATGGTAATTTGTGGTCTCACCTTTGGTTTTCTGTCATGGGGTGGAAATACATTGGAGGTAGAACAATCAAACAGTTAATTAAAATGTTCGACCATTCAGTGAATGAAATGCTCAAATGCTGGCTCCTTGGCTAAGCACCAACGGAAGTTGTATCATGCACAACCTTTGCGTTAAGGAGTTGTTAGGACAAGTTAACTCATAAGCGGAACTTAGGAACATATATTTGAACTTTGTCGTTTGCCTACAGATAAAACTTTTGGATCGCCAGGATTACGTCACATTTGTTTCCTTTCCGTTGTCGAGTAATCTCGGTTTAAACTGCACAATATGGCCAGTCTCAAATCATTCGCTAGGCTTTCGGTTCTATGACTTTGTTGTGCTGACGCTGACACTGGGACCATGTAAAGATAACTTTGTTTCACTGTTGCTGAGACTGATCATGTTTAAGTGAAAGAGCTTTGGTTCATTCATTCCATGAAAAAGAAATAATGAAGCTAGAACAAGTTTTTGAGAAATATGGAAATTCGCTCGTATCTATAAGACAGTTCAATTACTTTCTAACGGTTCTTTGCTCCTGACTACAAATAACATAAAGAGAGAGGATTCAGTACTGCCACATTCCTACCGTCCGCGAAGTTTGCCATCTTGGAACACCGTTTCTTGTAGGTCGACTGGTACGAGTCATAACTCTTAACTTGGTCTATCTACGTCACCTTCGGTTCAGCTTCTTTGTCTGAGGGAGCTAATAAGAAGGTATTATGTGGATTCATGATCCTTTGGATTTTCTCCCTAATTTTTTATTTTCCTAGCTAATGATTCTGATAAACAGGTATCGCCGATGTTGCCCCAAATGAGCGCTCGATGCCCAGTAGCTCTGAATAATAAATGAGGAAGACGTGCTTTTGCCAACCGGAGCATAGGTACTTTATTTTGTAACTTTGGAGTTTATTCAAATGATTAATAAGCAGCTGGTCTAGAGTGCAGATTGCAGACTTGCCAATGCTTGTAGAAGTCCTCGTTACAAGCTCAAACGAGATTTCTGATCAAGGATGAAGCATTAGTATTCATTTCATACTAGTTAAGAATTGTTGGTCACTGTGTTGGTCGTTGACCGCTGCGAAAAAAAATTCGCACACTGGTGCAAATATTGTGGCAGGGGCGCGTGGCAACCAACGGGACAGATCACAGGATCTAATGGATATCTGATTTGTAGGCCGTATCATCAAGCTGAACAAACACTGTATGCAAATAGGTATTTGGCAAATGGCTGACAGCTTTTACTACCCCTAAGGTCTGGAGCAGATAATGTGTGGACAGTAATGACCCGTGCTAAAATCATTGTCAATGCCTCGAGACAAGCCCTTATGTAAACTGTAAATGCAATGTTGCTGTAAAAGATATAAATCTTGTTCATTTGTTGGCTTTAAATGTCCACGTTACATCAAAGCAAAAATTCCTTTGGAGAGCCTACGCAAACCCTAACAGGATGCGTATACCACTACAAAGCTTTATGTCTTTCTCAAGTAACGTTTGTTAAGCTGTTTGGCTTGGTGTAGTAGTAGTAAATGATGTATAACAGCAGCTTCAGAGGACTGCTTCGTTCACTTACCTTCGGCTCCTTGAGGTTTGAAGCCATTGCCAATACACCTTTCTTCCAAGGGTATGGGCAAGTCAAGGAACGTTTTTTCAACATCTGACATTTGCAAAGATGTTTTTGTGTTGAAAATGAAAGATTTTTATTCAAAAGCTTCCAAATTGTTTTATTGTCACCAACTGAGAAACGTTTCTGAATTAAATTGGCTTTCCAAAACGTTCCTTCCCTTCTGACAATGACTTGTCCATAAAAGGAAAGTGAAAAGTTGCAGGTAGTGTGGAAAAGCTTTTGAATCAAAGCGAGATTACATAGAGACTTGGATTTGCATGTTTTTATTGTCATATTTGATTATATAATTCAAATCAGAATCACTTATCACTTCCCATCTGCCCTACCGCAGCCTTCTGTTTTGGCATTGTGCTCAACAATTTGTAAGACTGAATGCCTTTGACTGAGACTACAAGATTACGGAGCATATCCAAAATTACCAGAAAACCGGAGGGAAAGCCAGTGGGAAAAGTTTGAAATTGAATTTCATCTCCTTGCGCATAAAGCATTAAGCCAGGAATGCGAGCAAATAATGGAAAGCAATGAAATAAAGATGAGTAAATAACTTTTTCATCCCCAGTCACAATTCCATCCTTAACCAAATGCCTCCCTTGGTGCAGGGTGGATGCACTGACATCATAGCGGTGGGCTCATCTTTTATTCGCTGAATCAAATTGCAAGTGTTCCAACTCGCGTCATTCAGAGCAATCAAAGAAAAAGGAGTAACAAGATGTAACCAAATGTAATCCCGAGTGCCAACGCTATACTAGAAATCCGCGATCTTGAACTTGAAAACTTCAAAGATTTGTGCAATGCATGACTAAATGGTTCCTTCGCAGCCCTCAAGTCAGACAAATGACCTAGGAGACAATGCGTCTGTAGAGCGGAAAATTTGGCAGATTATATACGATTTAATGATTTGCATAAAGCAGACAGAGAGACCTCCTGGAATCTCATCGCTGGGAATCGTGATGATCATGACGAGAGATAGAACGTAGTCCTGGTAATGTTGACTTGGCACCAGCTGAAGGTTGTTATTAGTTACCAAGAGATTTTCGCCGTCTTATACAAATACACATTGCGAGTAATTTTTGAGCGGGTCATCATCTCCAAAAGACGTGCATTTTCACTGGATGCAAACAATTCAAAGCATACACAGGTCAGCAAAAGAGTTACAGCCTGCAATGGACGCAACCGAGGCCTTTTTGAACCATGAGAGCAACAATTTGCGCAACGTTACCTACAATTTGGTTGGCTTGTTATTTTCCAGGCTGTGCTACGCGACGGGTAGACCTTACCTTATCATGCGGACGCAAGAGTCCGTCCAATTGCTCACGTACCAGACGAGACTTTTAATCGACGCTTATTATATTGTTTGGTTTCGGTTGAAAACTTATTTGCTCGCAATTATGGAAGTAAGGTGCGGATTGAGTTGGACTGAAACAATAAATAAAATCCATTTTAGGCCTTGCTGTGGGCAAACCGTACAGTTGAGACGAAGTCGAATGGAGCTCAGTCGCAATTGGATTCGATGCAGTATGACCTGGCATTTCTCTTGACTTATTTTGATATTTCACCAGGAAGTATGCGAGGTCTTTAGTCATGATTTTCGTACGGTTTCTCATCTCATGGCTGATTTCATAGATTTTTGAGACTTGAGGAACAACAGGAGGAGGAAGGTATGACGACAAACTGCCGAAATCCCTCCGCACTTTTTTTCACCACTCTATTAGTCAAAAACTGACTAATGCAAGACATGACGACACTACTAATGATGGCGCAATCGTTTTGCTGTTATTGCCAAGCCTTCCCATGTTTTCTGTAATATGCCATGGTGTACGGCTGGACGGAATGACGGCGAAAACAATTTGTACCTGACACTTGTTTTCCTCCTGATTTCACTGCGCGTTAGGCGGATGCGCATCCATAAAATGGGCAGTTCACGGCCTTACACGCAGGAGGCGGATGAGCTAATAATGAGAAAAATGTGAATTAAGTTTTTACATTTGAAACTGATTGCTTGAATCCATTTCATTATGTCATCTCGTGTTTTTGTCCACGATCTCTGATAGATATTGTTGACAGGAGAAGGCATGTGGGAGAGGATTTATATACCCTTTGCCTTGACCAAGTCAGAATTCACGCGGCGAAATTCTTCCTGACCTCCTCACCTTTGAAATGTATCGTTGAATTTTCCATGCATGAAATCGTGCTGGTTGTGCCATTCAAAAGTGCAAACCTGGACAAAAATTTGATCGCGTCTGCGTTTCCATCCCCTGCCGGATAAGTTTGACAGAGATTTAAGATAAACACATGTTTATCCCATTCTCTCGTCTTTCATAGAACTTTCTTGCGTTTCTTTACGTTTTGTGATGTCTGCCATACTGTTCGATCAAATGATAGAATGCATTATGTAGTTGAACTTAAAAATTATGAAAATCCCACCTAGCCATGCATAAAAGATTGGATTGCGGCAAACGTTCGTGCTGCTAATCCTCTTGTTCATGGCGCTTTTTGTGCAGTTCCTGCTCTTCTTGGTGTGGAGTGATGATGATGCTCAAAGGATTCAAAGGTAATTAAGCATCGTAATAGACAATTTAGCAATCATGCGCAGAATGCCGATTGCATCCACCTCGGTCCTAGCTTTCGTATCGTTGTTCTAAGAAGTTACACCGTGTGCGAGCTCGTTGCTGGCACTTGAGATGAATGAGTTTTAGAAATGCACTTTTGTCTTGAACAAAGCTAAGCCTTTTCTCTTTGAGTCTCTCTTTTAATTTCACTCCTCTGACTGTTTTAATGCGATGATGTTATGGCTTCATCTACTATAATTTCTAATAGATTACAGCATGATTCCTCCGTCAGTTTAGTCAAGATTTAGCTTCGCCCAGTCAATTCAAGTACCATAAACAATGTCATGGTAATTCGGTCTGATGTCATAGTCTTGGAAGCTAGAATGACTGCATACAATTTATCTCACAGCACAGCCCTCCCGCCTTCCGTGAATCACATATTTTCAGTTTTTCGTCAGCTCTCAAGTACGCTAGGAAAAAGTGAAGCAACGAAAAACATATTTTGCTAACCTCCTCAAGCTATGTCTCTCATCATTCAGATCAGTCCGTATGCTCTCATCAAATCATGATTTGAAGATAATGGGATGATTTTGTTTCATCTTCATCTCTCAAAGTAGGCGACTCGATCTTAATCCATTCCCTTGTGTAGTATTTCAGCTCAGCTCTCGCTCTCTTAAAGCAATCTTAAAAGCTTCGTCAGGGCTTCCTCAAAGTTGCCCTTTGCCCGCAGAGTTACGCATCCCATCTCGGTGGTAAGCAAGAAATTGCTAATTTAAGCAGGCCATTAAAACTTGGCTTGGTCTTTATAAATTATTTCTTCATTGACCTTCATCTTCCCCACCTTTTGCAAACTTGCCTGGCGACACTGCAGCATCAGATGAAGAATGACCGGCTCATAAGCGCATCATCACCATCAGGCAAGCAATGCGCACTTCCTTGGTGCTTTTTCCTCGTGAATTATGCTGGAACTGGAGCTGGAACTGGTTTAAAACGTGGATGAGTTCAGCGCAATAATTTTAAGCTACGAGTCATTCCGCTGCACACCATGAAACTGACAGATCGAATGCCATCCTCTTTGTTGCACTTGTCCAGGAACATGTAGGCTAAATTACGTATTGTTCCAGCAAGTTGCGGAGTGGACTGGTCCAGCAGCATGTCCTTTGAATTACGCATTGTTCCAGGGATTTGATAAAAAATAGTACGAGTTTTAAATGCTCAATCAGACTAACAGTCATGGAGCGTTTTTCAAAAGTCACCAAATGAAGCACCTCAAAGTTTAAAATGGAGCGTGACACAACTCTTTGGTTTAATAAAAGACGAGGAGGCTGTGGCTACGTGAGCAAGCAGATAAGCTCTGATTGCGTGTGTTTTTCATCACGTTTTTCCTTGTTCACAAAGCACGCACCAGTCGCACACTATTTTCCAAATCCTTTCAACCGCGTATGAGTTAGTGACATTCATAATTTGATGTTGCAAAATGATACGAAAAACCAACACCTTCAACTGTCATCGACACATGGGAATTTCAATTGAACGGATGGACGAAAAAGTTATGACGGTATTCCAGACATGTCATTGGAACTTGCCAATGTTATGACGAGATGTCGAGTAAACTTATGAGAGTTGAGGAACAAGACGAGGATGAGTGAGCTAAACAATCACATTCTGATGAGAAAAATCCCTACTGAAGTGGTTGTAATAGGTGATTTAAAAGGGGCTTTTGTACAAGTCCTTTGACATTTGTTATGATTACGCAATACAGAATGTCCTCAGGGCTGGACAACTTGCAGCCAAATGAAGGGAATACGGAGGACACAAGGGAGGAAAACAGGACCCCTGACCGGGAAGATGTGCGTGCCAAGCCCTTGTGAATTGCAAGTAAACATCTTCATTCCAATTTGCACCCAAGCCTATAGAAGTGACCGACCTTTGCCTTTACAGCTGTTGTGGTACTTGTCGCTCATGTTGACTAATGTACATTTACAGAATACGGGCAGGCCGTGAGCCTGCCACCATGAAACCACTCCGAAGTCAAGCAGAAGGCCCAGGCATGCATAATTAATTAATGACCAAATCTACAAGAGGACAAGAGTATAACACCTCCAATTATTTCTCCGTAATGATTGCAACCATGACATCGTTTAGCAGCACCTTGTCATCCGTGCAGTTATCCGGAAAGTGGGTTCGTGTCGTTGTTCGTGCGAAAATTTAATAAAACTCGTATCTTGTGCTACGCCCTCGTGACGAGTTTGTGGCGGCCGCATCTCTCAGCTTACACCAAGACAAGACCGGGTGGAGGCTGGACGGAGTGATTCAATTCCGTAAATTCCCACCCAAGACATTGATGAACTCTGTAGGCAATTCAGGGGTCAATGGAGGCCAGGTTATGGATGACGTTGATAGCTTACCGATTTGCAGCAAGCAATAATTGTTAATTTATGCCCAAGGCTCAAGGCAAATGCGAGCAGGTCCGTTCTTTTTTCGCAATTATGTGGATTTGTCTTTGGGCTATACGGGAGAAGATGGACGGCTGTGGGAAAGAAAGACGTGAAAATTAGTCACAGCTTTCCGCAGACCGTCAGATTAAAAGTCGCTCATTTTTGAAGACATTGTTACAGTTTGCTCCTCAAGTCCCTCGTCTATTTTTCTGCAATGGAGAAGCACGAGCACAGGTTCGCAACAAGTACTAATACAATATCCACAAGCTGTACATGAAATCAACAGCCAGGTAGCGGCATAAGATCCGGTCCATGCATCCACAGTGTTTTACGATTACGTGACTGGTGCGTTGTGTACTTGTCCTGCAGGACAAAACCGAACATGGCTTGCTGAGTTGGACGGAGAAAAGCATTCCAAAGAGTTGTTCACCCACACGGAGATAGGGCAAAAGGTGTGGATTTACACGGGGATGGCAGCAGCAACAGGATCCAGTCCAGTCTTGCAATCTAATCCACGTCCCTTAAAGACAGAGCTAATCTTTTCATCCATCAAGTTCTTCCGACGTGGTGTTTTCCTTTTTATTTTCTTTATGCACACTCATTAATTAAGAGTTAGTTTTCACCCCAGGTGACGATTTATCCATGCAAAGTCAATGGTTTTACCGGGGGAAAAAAGTTATCGCTTGCAGATTCTATCTTTTGTTTGTCGTCACCGACCTTTTCATGAAAAGGAGCCACGACCATGGCTTGCTCCGCATCTTGTGGATACGCTGAACGTGTCATGGTCTGATTTCGCTACATGTGCAGAAATCGTTCAAGCAATGTACTCTTGCGCAAACAAGTAAGGAATGAAATGAAAAACTACAAGCTCGAATCCAATGCCCCGGCACGTATCGGAAAGCTCCAGGACACGATCCCAATTCGTCTGACAAACAAATTCGGCTGAGGTGAAAGAAAAGGCAGCTCGGATGAAAAAAGACAGCTCGGTCTCAGTGAGGTACTTTAAACAAATAGTGTTTCGATTGACTCGATTAGTTTGGCGATGGCTGATCAGCATTCCCCGAATCATGGCGATAAATTCACTAAAATACCAAAAGGTAGACACTGTGAGCAAATCCACCAAGTCTATCGACCACGCAAATGAAACGCCGCTAGGGTGAGAATGATCACTCCTGATTCATTCAAATCCATCTTCTAATCAGACTCACCGACAGCGTATTAAATCAGCTAACTATAATTGGGAGTGAT
>VRMD01001168.1:0-18506 GCA_009872375.1 Sminthurides bifidus
GCGTTACGGGGACACAACTCTTGGACCAAGATTGCTCAATCCGACCCAAGACGAATAATTTCCGAGAAAATTCAGGACCACAACGTTCTGCTCATTTGGGATTTGAAAAAACGATTTTCAAACATGACCTTGAGCATTTTCGCGTTCGGACCGCGCATTAAAACTGCAGAAAAGCGAAAAGACTTCGAATTGCAGCCCTTTGAACAGAGTTTCGCAGTTCCAAAGTACAACAATGAGGTCATTTACGCTCCGCGGCACTTAGGAGACGCAAAATTGCACACTTTGTTCATCCTCACGGAAGAAGTCGCAATTACCTTTGTCACATCTGACAACGTGACCATGGTGCCACGCTCTGGGATATTTTCAGCACCATTCGATCAAGCCACTTGGATTCTTATACTCGGTACCACCGTACTCTTGGCCTCAATGATGGTTGTGACATCGAGATTGCGCGGTAATCTGCCCATGAGGTTACTGAATGGTTTCCTAATGATGTGGCGAATTCTTTTGGAAAATTTCAACGATGAGAGTGCCACTGCGACGACCAATAGGAGGACGTTCGTCATCTTGACGACAATTTTGGCTTTGATCGGGGTAGTATTGACGAATGGCTACAAGGGAGTGCTCACATCCGACTTGGCCTACGCCCCGACCTTCACCGGTATCCAGGTGATAAAGCCAATTCTGGAGGCAAATTGGACAACAGCACCTTATACATTTACTCCTGGGAACGATCTGCTCGTCGGATCTGACAATATCCCTACGTGCGCTATCCCCGTTGCTGATCATCTATTACGAGAATTTCGCGCCCCTTCTGATTTAATCAGGTACAATCTGTCGACCGTAGATCCATTGGGAATTGGACTGGAGATAGATGACAGGGAAGTAATGGCAGATAGATTGCTTTTTCCAGCACTAAAAACCAATATTTATAATACATGTAATTTAACTCGAGCAGTCTTGTTGGTATTCAAGCCGAAATCAGCGCCTCTGTCTGAGCTTTACCTGCCACGAGCATGCTATAAGCTTAGAGACAAGAAATTCGTTATTTCCAAACAGTCTTTCGCTCCTGCGGGGCTAGGATGGGGAGCAGGAGATACACAGTACCATGAGGGAAAGATTTTTAAATCAATCAAGGCCCTCGTTGAGACCGGGATATACTCAGAGTTGGAAAAGCTATTAGGGTCAAGCCAGGCCATCTTTAAGGTCGTCGATTACGTTGTACAGCCCCTTGAAACCCCACCGGTGCCGTTGTCCTTGGATAATGCACTCATTTCTTCTGTTTTCTCCTTGTGGAGGATAGGTATTCTGGCCGCGATGATTTTGATCATATTGGAGATAATTGTTGACTTTTTCCGACAGGCTATATCATTTGAAGAAGTTAAGTCGGCCTTGTACACGTAAAAGGCTTGAAAAGATGCAAGACATGTAACAACCGTGATCTTGCTTAAGCTTTTTTAAGATTTCGTCTGCCGACGAAAAACAATGGTAAATCCATGTTTCTTCACATCCGTTTGCATTTTCCCCTTATATTGGTGGCACACCATCAGGGGAATATCTATCGACTAAAAACGATAATGGATGACTTTAGATATGTTAAATCCCAATTTAATGTATGTCGTACAATATTTGCTTCTAAGCTGTGCAAAGCCGATTAACAGAAGTACTGTCACATGCATAATCTCAACGTGATACAGCTTTACATTCCTCGTATAGCATTTTCCCTAACAGGGATAATCACAACGTAAAGTGTTAATAGATAGAATCAGCACATGAATTCGGCGTTGTAGAAGTCACAATTAAATGTTGATATTTATTCAGTTAAGATGTGAAATGCAACACTGATGCACGTGATTACTCTAAATAAATCAGAGAAAACCTTGCAGTTTTCTCCCTCGAATGGAGATACTTCCCACGTACATTTGAATCTTGACAATAGCTATTCCCAATTTGCGCATGTATTTTGGCGGGTGCATAAAATTCATATACTTGAAGGGGCCAACCAGCCTAGGCAACCGCTGAAAACCCTCGAATGGAGATACTTCCCACGTACATTTGAATCTTGACAATAGCTATGCCCAATTTGCGCATGTATTTTGGCGGGTGCATAAAATTCATATACTTGAAGGGGCCAACCAGCCTAGGCAACCGCTGAAACTTCAAACCTGCTTTTCCACATCCCTCCGTGTTCGACCACCTGAGATTAATGAACGATGCCTGGGTGTCCTTAGCCGCCCTGAAGAGCTCCATGGTAACACTGTAAAAGATGAGCTGATAGCCGACGGCTATCAAAATGAATACGGTCATGGCCGTAAATATGATGGGGTGAGCGCCAATCAATTCATATTCATTGATGTAAAACATAAAACCGCAAACTGCGATCATAAAATTCACAAGCTGGTGGCCCATCAATGCTATTGGGTAGACCGCTTTTACCAAGGAGAAAGTGACCAGCCATGAACATGAGAAATCACGGAATTCCTTAAAGTATTCTTTTACCGTGGTCAGGTTTTTTGCTCGGGACCTATACAAACATTATCGTGGTACAATTGCAGCTCTTAAAATTTAATTTTTGCACCTGCCGATATGTAATGAAATCTGCTTACCTGGTTAAAAACAGGCTATGCTGCAAACACACGATGAAACTCATGGAGAAAGTTATGTAAAAAAGCACACAAGTGGCGTAGATGGTACTCGTAGCAGTGTCCCAAACAGTAAAAACAGTTTTTGTCCACCAGGACCTTTTCCAAGCCAGAGGCAGGACGGAAATCCAAGAGGTAGGGAGATTTGGTCGAAAGTACGAAAATAGCATTACCGTGACGCTGACACATGACATTAAAATGGAGAAAACTATATATAAAATTTTAACAGTTTTGTTCACTTCCGGCACAACATTGCCACTAAAGACCATCCTCCCAGGTTCTGTAATGAAATTCCGACCATGTCTGTAAACTTTATGAGCTTTGACAATCATAAATGAGCCACAGTAAGTTTTTAGAATTTTTTGATTGCACATTCTTACTTCTTTTAGCGACAGGTTTCTGTATTCCAAGCCATGAGAAAAAATCGTTTAGAAAATATAACAGCTCCTTTTCCTTGAACCACATGTTGATGTAGAGGACCAGTAACATTACAAAAACAAATATCCACATAAGCAGATAAATTCCACTTGTGAGCGTAAGACTGCCGGATTCGTTCAACCTGATCCATTGAAAGATGAAGTAGAAGAATCTGACTACCAATCGAACGGATTGAAATCTGTAAAGCCAGACTTTTTTCCCTCGTAGTACAAAACGAAAAGAACGTTTATCGAACATGAAAGGATGGGCACCAAGCAACGAACCACAATCGGTGATCCGGCAGAACCAAACAATCGCTTGCCGGTCCAGCATTTCACTAATTCAAGATTCGAAGTTGTGTCAATGGAAGGTATTAGGCATAGGCTCGTGACTACCACCGGACAGTTTTCAAGCTGAAGAAACAGGTTGAAGTCGATAATGATATTATGAAAATCCTATTGGTGCTAGAACCCAAATTCAAAAATCTAAATAGGCTACCTTTCATGAACCTGGAGTGTTTTTTGCTACTACCGTCTCGGGATCAAGGTGAAAGCAAGTGTGGCCATTCTGTAGTTCATTTAGAGTATGCAAATGCTTTCTCTCAGCCGTATTCTCAACTTAATACTTTTAGGTGAAGCTAAACACATGGTAGGAATCGACACAGGTGGATGTTTTCGCATAAAGTGAAAAGGAACAAAAGAACGATTTCCAGAGCTTAACTGGCTGGATAACCCCTTTTATCTCCTTTGTTTGACAAGTTAATTGATACAGATTAGCTGCTAAAAGCTTTCCCAAGGACATGAAGAGGATATTTTTCAAGAAATTGATGACAGGTGTTGGAACTTTGCATACTTCGTCCATTGCAATTTCAAGTCAGGGATAGCCAACTCCGGTTATCAAAGAATCGTTTAAAAGTGTGCTCCTGGTTCCTGTCCTTCATTTACCTCCATTACCTCTTGGACAGGTTCTGAACTGACTCAACACAGTCTAAAAGAAAAACAAAAGCATGTAACGTTTGACATTCAACAAAGTGGGTACCATCTAACGAAAATCGTCTTGTAACGTCAAGTTAATGTATTGCGCAGGGTACAGAACTTTTTGATGACGTTACTACATGATTGTTCATTGCTCAAGGGCAAGACAAACAGAGCTATTGCGGTATGATTAACTGAAATTTAACTTTTAAAACCGTACTGGCACAATTCATACTCCATTTAAATACTGGTAGGCCAGCTCGACAAGGAATGTTATACAGGCTACGCTCGAACAAAAAATTAGTGACGCAAAGCACAGTACGAAATTACGCAAACTAAAAGGCTTCAAAGTCCCCTTATCTGACGCCATCATGATCCCCGTAAGGTTCCTTGCAAGTTCCGTCCCTTCCCTCACGTTATGCTGCATCCAAGGCTTACTTTCCCTTCGGACCTTTTCTATGGCGTCGTCCCTCCACCTGGTAAATAGGCCCATGTCTCTGAAGACGGCGACGTGGAGGTTGAAAAACTCGTAGTATCGGCTATGTCGCCTCAGGGCTAGTGCCGCAGGGGATGTGACGCAATCCGTCTTGGATTCTATCAACGGGTTCCAATTGGAATGAATAGTGAGATTCCGAGCCCTGTACATCGGAGCGTTGACGGTCATTTCCAAACAGATGGTTTTCTTGTGCGAGCCAGCCTCGATGATACATTTCCAAAACTGCATGTCGAATTCCATATGCTCTCTGATATGTCAAAAGAGTCTTGTCTTGCGTCTGCTCAAAGAGCATTGTTTGCATCGACCCCGGGTAATGGGATAGCTTGATGCGGAAGTTTTTTCGCATTTTTGCCAGCTCTGGAAACGTGGTAGGCAAGGGATCTGGAGCAGGGAAAGTAAGGAACGAAATCAGGTTGCTGTTATAGCACGTGTCGATGATCAAGGCATAAGCAAAGAACAATACGGTAAGGAACTTGGCCCCGCGGGGAATCTTGAAACTTTCTTGGAGCATTGCTGCGATGGGAATGGAAACTGATTTATAAATGAAGTCACCTTTCTTCACACTCAGACTATCTTTGTGTAGTGAGTTACTAAAGCGAAGTTGCAGGTAGTAGACTGGGATAGCAATCACCAAGATTGTCAGGATCAAAGCCCAAGTATGGACATCGAACGGGTAGACAATGGCCTCCCATTTGATATGTACGGGTGCTGGACTCGTGTAAAACTTGAGGATGAAGTAATCCGAAGCTCCGGTGAAACTCAGCATATTTGAATCGCGATTCCGTCGGAGATAATGCGAAGAGCCCTTCGCTATCACCCTCGGTAATGTCGTACATGAAGCCGCGCCATGTACCGTTAGGGAGCTGGTTCATTGGCTTAACGGCGATGTCATACTTGACACTGAAGTTGAACTTCAATGACAGTTGCTCAATGGGTACGTAGGTAAGGCCGCCAGTAGGCTTTCCATTGCTGAAGGAGACCCAGGGTGGTACTTTCCACAGGCTGAAGAGCAGGGTTTGACCTTGAATCCCTTGCCGGTCGGTCAAAAGTTGCTGGACTTTCACTCCGGAAGGGAGGGGTTGGAGCAAGGGGTCGAAGGGGAGTACTGTATGCGTATCTACTGCAAGTCCGGTTTTGTACTTGATGGCGTTGAAAAATACATTGCTGGTGAAAGCCTTAAGTGAGGCTTCGGTTCCCAAGAAAATATAGTGCACGTTAAGGGGTCTCAGGTTCAGGATTTTGGTGTGGAGCCAGTGTTTATGAAAACCTTGAGGGTTTTCAGATAACAGGAGGTGGATACAAGCTGGAGAGTGTCGAAACCGTTGAATTGATTTGGAACGGGAGGGCTCAGTATTCAGAATTTCCGAAGTGAGGATTAGGGAGGAGTAAACTAGGGGGCTGAGAACATTTTTAAAGTCGTTGAACTCTACAACATGTAAACAAGGATCGAGGGGGGAACGAGTCCGAAGGATTTGTTGCAAAATTTCCGTGTTTTTTTCAATTCCATGCCGTGTTTGCAAAAGGGTATTGGCGCCATTTTGGGCAAATAGCAACGGGGCAATCAGAAGAAGTCTTATTGAAGGCATTTTCGATGAGACAGCTCTCAGCAATGGCGGATTGGAAATCAGACAATTTCAACTCCACACTCCACCTTCGCTAGTCTGGAATTTAAATCCAGTATGGCAAGAAAAGGTAAAGCCCACAAAAGAGCTTAGGCATTGCTGGCATGACAATTTTAGTTCCACGGGTACGTTTGTCATGATGCAAGAAAAGGTTAACATTGAAAGGCACTTGTGTCGAATGCTGTTTTTGTCAGACGCCGCGCCGTGTTCATAACTTCTCATTGCAAAAAACGAATCGTCTTGATTGTTTCAACCCAGTGTTAGCCATAATTCATGTAATGCACTAACGTGCGCTCGATCCAAATGGATCGCTTACCAAGGCAAGTGTACAAGTTTTTGGCGTGATCCTTAATGGCAAAGTGTCCTTGAACGCTCACTTGGAAGAATGACTTTCTACGTGAAAGCACAAGCAATCGGAGTGAAACAGGTTCCAAGTCACTCTACTTCTACCATGGAAATAAACAGCAAACTACAAGAAAACCACAATAACCATTTTGGATTTTCGGTCGACGAATTTTCCTAGACGACATTGTGCTGTGTTTACTGACGAATATTTATCAGTAAATGAGCCAAGTTCGAACGGTTACACTTTTGCACACCTTGTGCAGGGTGGTCAACTTATCTCGACCGCGTCTTAGAGCTTACATGAACGGCGACGTGGTTGAGATAAGTTGACCACCCTGTATACTACTGCGCAGTCAACTTATCAATAATTAATTTCTGGGTGCAATGAGGACGAAGGCGCTAGTAACTGTAACAAATGACACATGAATGTAGTAGACACGTAATGCAAAGCCTTTATGCTTTGAGGCAGTTGCTTGACCAAAATGACTTTGATTGATTAACAGGCTTAATGTGACAGTCCTTTGGCCTACTGACCGTTACGTATGGCGGTAACGGTCTAAGTTGAGGTTAAGGGCGGCACATGTACTATAAGTACTAATAGTCACAATTTAACATTCATCTGAAGGTAATGAGCGAATGGAAACTATTACAGTATTTATCAACATGTACTGCTCCGGAGCATTAAGCTCATTCCAACTCCATTTAGGATTAATCTTGCTCTTTTAATTAATGAAGGGGGGATCGATGGGGTTCTTGTGAAGTTTCAATGGATATCTTCTGGTAATTCGAATGGAGTAGGGCTGAGGTCCACAAATGTATCCTGCGGTAGGTTGTATGGAAGGCAGCAATTTATACGTATTTTCAAACTTAAAATGGAATACAAGGGTGGCCAAATACAGGAAGAGGGATGTGCGTGCCAGCTGTTCCCCTGGGCAAACTCGCTTGCCTGAAAATCATTTGGTGAATACGATTGGATCAGCATAGGAATTTGAATAAATGAGTTTTTGAAGAGTGTAAAATCAAATTACCAAATCCGAAGACGTAATTCACTCGATCCTTAGCTTGCTTAACTTCCCTGGGGTTTCCGAGAAACCGTTCTGGCTGGAATTCACTATGGGTTTGTCCAAAACGTTTCGTCCATAAGTACGCTGTACATGTTGATGATTACAGGCGTACCCTGTAAACATCAAAGAGACTGGTGTAGTCATTGAAATCGGCGTGTCTGTAGCTGAATTCATGGCACAATGGCACAACTGATTCCAAAAGGAGCATCTTGGCTTTGATATTGTGAAGTCAAATGTTTGATATACTTGCCGATTAATTACCTTCCGAAACCAGTAGTTTTCGTAGTAGCAGTCTTCTACAACGACTCTAGGTGGTGGGATAGGCGTAACGTTTGTGAGCCTTATGGATTCCAAAATCACTGCTGATGTGTATGGAAGCCTGCGAAGCATGAATCATTTTTAAAACCATGCCCCGGTTTCTCAGTCTACGGTCTCTTTTATAGACAAACTAGTAAAAATTACTTATTCTCATCGGATAATTTCACACATCCGTTGAGTTCCATGACTTCCTGGACTTCTCGAAAGACTCTTTCCTGTACTTCAGGATGACGAACCAAATTCAATATGAGGTAAGATAATGAGTTTGAGGTTGTTTCTGCCCCCACGTTGAACAAGTCCATCAAGGTAATAAGGCAATGCCTTTCTGTTCAGATCACAATGCTAACGTTACCGTGATAATTAGTAAGTGGATTAAAACAGTCAAAGTTCGAGTCTTACAGTACCTGTGATGATTTGTGACGTTTTGTTTGATTCTATTTCCTTGAGGCAAGCATCAATAAAACTGCTGGGCTCCTCATCAGCTAGAGTTTCCTTCCTTTCCTTGACGCCATCCAGAAGTTCCTTTGAAGCAAGTGCATTAGGAGTAAATCAGATAAGGAATTATTGCTTGATTCATCCAAATTGTGATACGTACCTTCAAATAATCGTTAATTTTTTGAAAACTCGACGCAACATGAGCAAACCCTGAGGCACGAGGGAAAAGGTCAGCGGAGAACGGAAAGGCCATGAGGATGCTGCCCCCAAAGTCTCCGGATTTGAGAAATTCATCGTTCCGCTTTATGAGTTCTAAAAGCTTGGGGTCATCATGGTCAAATGACTGGGCAGCGACCATGGACCAGAGAACGTTGACCAGACTGAGGTGGAAGAAGTTATGCATGTCCAAAATCCCACCCGTGGTGGCAATCTTTTTGTCCATGTGAAGTATGAAATTTTCTAATTCCTCCTCAATTTTGGTTTCCATAGCATCCTTTTTACCAAAACCGAAGTCCCTTAAGTTTTTCACCATGAAGCTCCGACCGGTCTTCCATACCTCTCCACTGGAGAAGACAACACCTGTGTCATATGAGTTTCAGAAAACGTGTCTTGGTAGCAGCCGAATGACATATTGAACTGCAGCTCTCACATGTACTTCTACTTACCCAAGTCTTGTTTTTCGCCAAAAAATCTGATTTTTCGAACAAAATGCAGAACATGCCTGTCGAGGAAATTTTCCTTGGTGAGGAGTTCTTGCATTATCTTCAAGTCGGAGATTACCACTGGAAAAAACGACTTTGAATTGAATACAGCAGGTACAAAATTTTCTAGTTACGTCAAATCTCAGTTTTCAAGGACAGGATTTAAAGCTAACTGCATTCACCCCATTCGTTCAACATATGAATCAATGCCTAAAAATAATACAGTTCCCGGAGGATGCCTTGCGACTGCGGTTTTGTAAACTGCCATACCTTTTGTCGCTCCAGGTGAGCTTTCGAACCATTGCAATGAATTGCAGCGGTACAATTGACTATACAGTGAACATTGTCATGACATAGACATTTAAACAGTGATTTGCGAACTTGATTAAGTTGTCAAGTCAATGACGAGATGAGGAGGTCAGCACCTGTGACCGAGCTCCATTCAATCAGTGTTCAAAAATAATGGAAATCGGAGACTTGGCAACTGCTAATACCGCAGTGACCGCACTTCCTGCTGTCCACATATTGGATTTAACTGCAATCTTCTGTTACGAACAGTTGTAAATAACCTGTATCATCAAATACGATTCTAAAAACTATATGCAGTTCCTTGCAATTCCAAGTCTCCATTGTCTTCAATGACGCAATACAAAAATTTACACAGTCTGTCCATATTTGATCAGCTAACGCGCGAAATAAAGCTAATGCAGCTGGGTAGCTCTGTCATCGAGCGGTAGAAGTCCCACCACCGTCACGAATCCTACTATATAAGGCGAAAAAAACTGACGAAAAGTCATGAGAAAACTCAAAAATCTCCAACAAGTTCGAGTCGACAGTTCCTAAACAACCCGACCCCGTCAATATGAACACCAAGATTTTGCTGTTTTTGGCGATTTTCGCCACCGTCATGGTCATGTCTCCGGTAAGTCGATCGCTGATCTGTATTACATATTATGTTAACTATCTAAGCAGAACTGTCACAAGGGAAGTTGGCATGACCCAACTTTGCCTTTGGCTAGGATCGAAAAAGTTTTTTCAGATTTGTTCGAATATAAACAAGGTAATCATAATTACTTAATATGCTTTTGCTGTGTTTGTCGAGCAGGCTTCGGCAACTCGCCAGGCGAGATCCTGGACTAACTTATGCCCGGCTATATGCCAGATGGGTGTGTGGTCACTGACTAGTGACTACTGCGCCATGTGGTCCGGATGCGCCAGCACCAGTACCACAACCGCTGCTACCACTACTACAACTGCTACCACAACTACAACTGCTTNCCAGCACCAGTACCACAACCGCTGCTACCACTACTACAACTGCTACCACAACTACAACTGCTTCCGGTTAATAACGTTCCTGGCCCCATCATTCGTATTGATCATCATCTTGATTGCCCAATCTACCCGAAAAATGTCATAGTCCAGAAATAAACGATCTGCATGCAAAATTAACGTACTGGCTGTATTTTCAAGCCACTTGTTCCATCAAGGCACCTCGTTTCTTCACTGCAATTCATAGACTTGAAAGCATTAGTGGCGGACGGTAAGCTTGTCAAGTCTATAATTTGTCCAACCAAAAAGTTACATTCTTGCTATTAGTCGTGTTTGGGGGCCGACTTCTGCAAAGTCGGCCACTCTTACCGAATTAAGTTAAAAGTAAAACAGCACACTTGATTACACTGCAACAGTTTTTGACGGGATATGTCTATTGCATAATGTGAGAGAGAAAGTTGTACAGAAAACATACCTGTCTCTTGCATGCCGACTTTCACTCGCATTATCGGACCATACATTTTGGCTAAACGGTTGAAGGCAACAAACGTGTACTTTGCATCTTGGAGAAGGATTTGAGGCAAATTGCCTATCAGTGGAAACCTAAACGGGCCTGAAAATAAATTGGGAAGAATTCGCGTGGGCATTAACATTTGCTAATATGCTGTATAATTAACTGTAAAAGAACCAAAGTGTTTTTACCTGGTGGTCTTGCCTGGCTATCACCAAGATACCATGCTACATACACACAAATCGCAGCAAACACAAGTAGGGCAAAAGGCATAATTGTGAATATAACAAGTAAAAAATATCAGAGAGATGTCAGCTATAAGATGACGTATTGGTTTAATATCATCAGACAGAGTACCAGGAATTCAACCAGATTTAAAACTTTTGTATAGTGAAAACGTATTTGTAAAATTATGATAAATCGTCCCAACTAGAACTGAATCAACTGCCAATTATAAACACACTAATGATATTAGAATGATGTAAAGACAATGACGTGAAGCACTAGACTTAGTGCCCCAACACAACTGCACGCAAAGGCGTATCTGCAACGTCTGTGCAGACATTTGCAAAAAATCGCAATGATGGCAACAAAGTTTTCGTGCTCTACTCCATTCTGTTTTTAAGCATGAAACAGGTTATGCGGATAGTTTTTTGCATAGACAGCCTTTAGACCATCGACTCTTTGTCATGTTAGCAAAAGTCGCAAATTCTGCAATAGTGACCTTATGAAACGCTCAGGGTGGTGCAGGTTACCAAGGGCAAGGGCATTGATTCGCTACTCATCGTTATTTTTGCAGAAAAATTTGCTTGTGAATGTTTCATGAAGTCCTATGCCGAAGGGCATTTGCCTGACAAGAAACCGGATGTCTATGAAGAAAGAGCTGAAAACAAAAGCCAGACACTACTGGAGTTTCCTCTAGCACACAAAATCATGACTGCATTGTATTAGACGCTGTGAAAGATACCAATCTCCATAAATTAGAGACAAGCGGTCCAAAGGAAGACATGAACTTTTTCTGAATCCTACGGTGAGATCCAAAAATTCCTGTCATCTCCTCATGCCTTACGTTTAAATTCATGGGAAACTTTACTGCAAACTTTAGCTTGACACCGGCGCACATGCAGAGAATGCTTCTGCTCTTCCATTGACTTGCATTACATTTCCATTGCAACTTTGCAACCACAAGAGTTTCCCGTTTACTAATGCAATTTTCTGTTCATGATGCTTGTTGAATTTTTGATTGAGACTGCCGATAACTATGCTAAATGTAGCATCAACTTTGCTACTGTTCCTAAAATAAAGCCGGATCAAATGCCATGGATATTAGCTAACGGAAAATATGAATTGCAGCTCTTACCCCGTGTTACACCCTGTACTACTGATACTTGATGCAGTGCTTTTTTTTTTGATAAGCGGAAGTTGTTGAAATCTTTCCGAACCTGTTATGAAACGATGAGAGAGCCACAAGCTGCATCAAGAATTTACGCATCAAGCTATTATCATGGGATGCCTGACTCAAGTACCCTCTGTAGCAAGCGAATTCGTTACACCTATTACTCAATATCTCGGCAAAGAATGTCACCATGGCAACGAGGCACCCGAAACCTACGGCGCCAAACGCTACCACGCAGTTTTTCAGTCCAAACGGTACCACCCGACCCCCAACATCCTGACTGTGCAATTTTTCAGCTAAGGCCCTTTCCAAAGACGAGTTTGTTCCCTTCAAGTGCCGCATCCACCTCGTTCCTGACCTCTTCAAGTACCTGGTAGTCAAAACCTCCCATTGGTTGATCAACCCTGTGTCCCGCCACTGACCCACCACATAATTCCAGAACTCGTATAACTTCGAATACTTCTGCATGGTAAGGGAAGCAATGTTAAGTCCAACCGTATCCTTTGATTCTAGGAGTGGATTCCACGTATGATGAATGGATAAATTGCTTGCTGATGTCGCCGCGGCAAACGAACCATAAGATACACAGGCGAATTTGGGCAAGGTGGCAGCACCAATCATGCAGTCGGTGGAAATGGAGGTAAAATTCAAACGCTGCTTGATTTTGACAATAGTGGGCAGTGTGTTGGACGAAAAATAAGAGGCCATTGCCCCTCCCTTGCCTCCGATGGCGAGCATTTTGTATTTACCGCTTACATTTGCAAGATCCTGGTAAGTCCTCGGAACTTCCTCTGGTTCAGGCAAAGTCAAATACGAGATCAAGTTGCTGTTGTAAAAGGTATCGAGCACCATGGCGTAGAATACGAAACCGGTGCCAAGATGGCGGATTCGCCAAGGTATTCTAATACTTTCTTGCCAAATAGCCGCAATTGGAACAGCAATTGCCACGTACAAGGATTCTAGTGGGTGGGTTTGTACGCTTGCGCTTGCAGTTTCAGGACCTTGAATTCTTGATTGCAGGTACGCGTAGAGGACAGGTATCGTCAGAGCTATTATGGCCAGTACCATTACCCATACCATGGGATCGAAAGGGTAAAAGACAGCTTGCCACTTCAGGTATATTTCGGGGTGGGAGATGTAAAATTTGATGGAATCCAGCTGCAAGTGACTTGAAAAGTAAATGGAGTCGAAACGAGATATTGTGTTGTAGAAGTAGTAAACGATGTCCAGCCTATCCTCCGTCAGGTCACCCATATAACCCTTCCAAGTACCGTTCGGCAGTCTCCTGCTGGATGCAAACTCGCTTCTTATTGAGAAGGTCATGTTGAATTTAGCAGCTGCCTCTTTGAAGAAAAACATGGCAGCGCCCGTCACAATGGGCCCGCTCGGGTCATGGACTACAACAGGTCGGAGTTTGAGTATACCAGCCCTTACGTGCTGGCCCTTGGCGTAATGTGTTCTGTAGTTGGGTGCCAAGGGCATGATGGAATGCTGGGGTACATCGCACGTGAAATCTGAAGAAGGGAAATACACTTCGTCCGTATCCAAGAACAGTGCCAGTTTGTAGGTCAGTTTCTCAAGTTCTGTCCTAGTTAACATTTCCTGAATTTGAGTTTTAAGGCCGATGAAAATGAATAAAACATTGTGGGGCTGTGTTCTCAGTACTTGGTGACAGACTTCCGCGAAAGGAACAGTTGTTGATGACATTAGTGTATTTGAAACTTGCAAAAAATTGTAACAATGACGCGAAAGCCTTGAAATTGCAGCAGGTCGTCGAGTATCAAGGTCAATTTCCGTTAAAACATCACCAACAAGCAGAGTTCTTGGACTGTTGAATTCTTTGTAGATGCTCAGGAATGTTTCAAAGTGCACTTCAACGCCCTTTAAGTGGCCTGAGATGGCCGTATGGCAGGACGAGGCAAGCTCATCTGAAGATTTAAATACCTTTGACCGAAGAACCAGGTCAAAAATTTCTCTCGAACTTATTTCAGTAGTCGTATGCCGGGCACTGGTACTCGATTCTTTAAGTACAGGCATCCCATTCACCAATGTGGTGAGCTGGTTCAAATGCACCAGTAGAGTTAGGGCAAGGAATTCATAAAAAATCATGGCTACTAAGCTCCAAGATATTCGAAACACGAGCCGTTCCTGTCCTGATGAAAGTGCTACATGGTGAGAGGCACGGCTAAGATTGTCGTCTGCTGTATGTTCATTTAATCACATAAAATCGCACTGCCTTAATCATGTAAGTGATTTTTATGGCCATAATAGACGTAAAAGCGTGTGACATTTACGAGACGAGGAAAACATTTGTTTGTTGACAAGTAAGCAGGACGCCTAAACTTAACCTTACTGATGTGCATTATCATCGTATGGACTTTCAGCTATGGATCCTGTGTATTCGTGTGTTGTCGTGGTATAGGTCTTCAATTGAGTATCTTTGTAGCGATAAGTGTAAGCCATTACCAGGAGATATTTGACAGCATTTCTGTTGTCTTATAGAAAATAAGAGACTAGAATGTTTGGTTATTTATTTTGACCAGAGTGTGCTCTGATTGTTTCAGCAAACAAGCAATCAATATTTCAGGTACTTCACTAATGGCTTGGTTGCTGCAGTGTAAATATTGAAACGCAACGTTAGGTCTGCAGCTTTATCTGGAAATCGATTTACGACTAAGCTATTCATCACAGTATGTATGACAGTATGTCAAAAGTTGTTATTGGTAGTTCTCACTCCATGACTCCAATTGGTTACTGAATGCATAAGCTGCGATTGTTTATATCAGAGACATAATGCATTATTGCTTGATGAAGAAATCTTAATGCTCATCAAAATGTTGCTGTTGCAACAAATCAATCCAAGAAAGTTTTCCGGTATTTATCATACAACAAACTGACACTGATGTAGGGATTCGCACTTGCCGTCGTCATGACGACAAGCTTTGTGCTAAGCTCGCCCAAAAAACTAACGCTGGCGATAAGTCCGCCAACTAAAACAGAAATTAGCGCAAAAGCTACATGACGCAAGTTGAATGGCTCTTCCTTTTTGCCAGTTCCATCTGCAAGCTTTTCCGTCAGTATTGTCGCCAAGGAAGCATTGTTACTTCGCAATTGGCGCATCCATTGCAATCCATTTCTTCGGGTGTGATCCTGTGTCCTCCTTTCCCAATGGGCAAACAATCCGATGTCTCTCACCCGTCCGAAAAAGTAGTTCCAAAATTCGTACATTTTGGAGTTTTTCTGCATGGCAATGCACATGACGCTCATTCCAACCTCGTCCCTTGATTTCATGAGGGGATTCCAGACAGGGTGAATTGACAAGTTACCAGCAATGGCTGCCTCAGCGATGTAAGCGTAAGTTATGCATACAGACTTTGTTTCAGTCACTGGCTTCGTGATGCAGCGCAAGATGTCGAGGCTGTAGCCCAAGTTTTCGTTTATCTGAAGAATGGCTGGGTTGGTATTGGTGGAGAAAAAGGTTGCGGTGGCGCCACCTTTCATGCCGAGAGCAGTTATGTTGTACTTGTGTCGAGAATTGGCCAGCTGAGGAAACGTTCTGGGAGCCTTATCGGGATTAGGCAAGGTAATGTGTGATATTAAATTGCTGTTGTAAAACGTGTCCAGAACCAAAGAATAAAATACAAAACAAACTCCAAGGAAATGAACCCTGGAAGGAATGCGAGCACTTTCTTGTAAAATGGCCGCTAAAGGTAGAGAAAAGGCAAGGTAAGCCGAATCCCAACGACCCTCGGATTCCTTCGTCGAGTTTATCGAAACCAGTTGTAGGTAGAATACAGGCATGCTTATTAAAAGAATGATTAGCACTAAAAACCAAACTGTCAAATCAAAAGGATGGAATACAGCTTGCCATTTCAAGCTCGTTTGCGGATGGGAAGAGTAAAAGCTGAGTGAACTGATTCTGACATGAGAGGTGTAGTCCACGGGGCCATTTCGTGACAATATTCTTGACATAAAGCACATAACGTCAAGGCGGTCCTCAACCAGGTCTCCCATCATCCCTCGCCATGTGCCGTTAGGTAGTTGACTGTATGGCTTCAGCTCACTTTTTATGGAGTAGGTCATGTTGTATCGGGCTGTTGCTTCCTTGATAGCTAGTACTGAGGACCCGGTTTCTGGAGACCCATTACCATTAAACATTATGAAAGGGAGTACTTTCATAACTCCAAATCGAATGTGCTGACCTCGAACGTGGCTGAACCTTTTCAATTCACCCGGGACTTGGGGGGGTTGTGATACTTCAGTGTACAAAACTGGAGGGGAAGGTAAATACACCTGCAGGGTATCAGTGAAAACAGCCATTTTAAGGGTCAGCGTAGGGATTTTGTTGCTGTGAATGACTTGAAGCACATCAGACTTGACCCCAATGAGTAGAAACACTACTTCTCTTGAGCGAACGCCTAAATTATTTTCACTAATGTCAATCAAATTTTGTATCCCAGCTTGTACCGGCAGCATTGACACTTGAACTAGAAAGTGGCACTGTGATGAAAGTCGAAGCGTGCGGTATGTTGAGTGGGACAAGTGGGCCTTTGAACCGACGGTGGTGGGAAGCGAAGCGAGTATGACCTCTTTTTCGGAGGCACTGATGACCTGTCTAGGGTCAATGGTCGAGGCGTACAGGTTCTTGAAGTCATTTAAGTGATTTTCTACATCAAGGGGCAACCCCGAGATGGTAATTTGACACCTGGGTGATTCCGGAGCGTACTTTAATTGAGAGCCGATGCTGAATGCTGTTTCTAACAAATTTGAGATTTCAGGCACTCGTTCAAGATCAGATAGAAACAGCTGTGTTTCTACTCTTTGCAAGATAATTAGCAATGTCAGAAGTACAAAACTTTTGAAAAATGGGGGGTTGAAAAAAAACGATAAGTTATTTTTTATGAATTTCATGGCTCACTTATAAAGCAAGAGTAGCTGTTTATTGCGTGTCTTAGTCCATCGAATCACATGAATGCATAGCTTGAGGTTTTGTCGTTAGCGTCGTGTAACTGAACCATTAGTCGGGCATTTCGGCTTTATGGACAACAATAAAGGTTCGTTAAATGGGTCAGCCTTTGTGCGTTAGAGGGTACCATGAGTCTATATAAAGCAATATGCTCGATAAACTGGATCTTAAGTTTAATTACGGTCCATTAACTCCCGATAATTTAATAGAGTTACCGACTAATATTATGCCTTTGATATCGGCGAGTAGAGCTCTCATGATATTGGTCTCGGTGATCAGCTTCTTTTCTTATTCAGAAGTGGCAAACATGCATGAGAGATAAGACAAATGGGGAGAAAGCTAATATTGAAAATAGCCACTTTCACTGATATGTACTTACCGTGCAGCGAGTTTCGATGCCATTAAGAGATTTTCCTTACCTTAGAGAGTGACACAGGTGAATAATGGATGCTACACGAGTACCATTACTTTGTGTTTAACGCTTATAGCGATAAAAGCAAATGTTTGGGCTTCAGATGAGCCCGACTAGCATTACCAGAGCCATTGCACTAAAAGCGCTCGAGAAAAGCTTCTGCACCCCCAAAAACACTTCTATAGCACCAGCAAAAGATTAGTCGTGTACTCCAACACGTGTTCCATAAACTTCAACGGCGCCCATTGCGTGACCTCCCCGTCCACAACGCTCTCTATGTATATATGCTTTGCACTCCGGAACTGCTTCCTCATCACGAGAAGCTCCTCCCTCTGGGTTGCCAGCGTCGCCTTGCTGCTCAAAACCAATAGGCGCTTCTGACAGTTGCGCAGAACTTCACGAGAGGAGGAGCTTACTTTACCAACCTTTCCTGTTAACATGAGTATGGCGAAGAAACCGGCGCCGTTGCCCAATGCGAATGTGAGGAGGAAAATCCCCGGTAGGTTAGCCTCCCCTAGGGTCGACCATTGCCGCACTATGCGCACCAACACCACGTTCATGCTAACAACCACGACAATGAAGCTGGGATACATCAAAGGCCAGATCCATCTCATGTGTACATTAACATTTTTGAGGAAAACGTTCGCCTGAAGCATTATGAAACGCAGCATTTCCAGCTCTTTGGCCATCAGAGGTTTTTCAGATTCTTGGCTGTAAAGAGAAATTCCTCTGTTTCAAGAAAATACTCAAGTGTGATTCTGGCTTACTTTACCGGTGGATTTCCTTAAGAATTGTTTAAGTCTCCTTACAGTACTATCGCCAAGAAGGATACGTAGGTTAAAGTAGGAGCTATCATGGCAATGCCCAGGGTCTCAAACAAGATGAAGTAGCCGTAAAAGAGAGTGAAAGTCGTCCAAACCAGTTCGATTGCATAC
>VRMD01001169.1:0-18500 GCA_009872375.1 Sminthurides bifidus
TAGAAGCGCTTTCGGAAGAAGAACTCAAAAAACGGGAGGAAGCTCACAGATTACAACTGTCCATCATGCAAGACGATGTGAATGGGATGCAAAATAGTCTTTCCTTGGCCAAAGACAAAATTGTCCATTTGGAAGATTCCTTGAAAGAGAAGCAAGAGGACTGCCACATGCTAGAGAAAGCCCTGACTGCCGCAAAAGAAGCAAATGCAGAACTGAGGCATAGTTTTGAAGGTAGTGAAAAAGTTTTATCTTTAACTTGAGTTTGGCGAGAAGAACGCATTTCATAAACCAAGCTTTGCATATCTTAGATAAAATGAAGACAGAGCGAGAGAAGTGGATGAACTGGAAAACGGGACTGGATAGTACGGAAAAATATGAAATACGGCATCTAGAAGATGAACTAAGGCAAATTCAAGGATCGATGATCAGTCACATTCGGGAAATCGAGAAGGAAAAGGTAGACGCAGAGAGTAAAGCAAGGATCTTTGAGCTAGAACTATCGACAATGAAGTCCAAGCATGAACAGGAGCTAAGTTCATTGCGAAATAAAATGAAGTCGGAGCATACCGCTGCTCTCCAGCGCTATGCTAGCGAAGTTAAAGATTTGAATGAAGACAAGGATAGACTGGAACAAGAACTCAGTAAATTGAACCTCAACTTGCAGAAGCTTCAGTCTGAGAAGAGTCAGCTGGAACGACTCAATGAGCATGCAAAGAAGAAAATGTCTTTATTTGAAGAGGTAAGTTGATTTTAACATGTCCGAACATCAGGGGAAGGAAAAGGTTGTAACCATACCACGCTTATGTTTTTGTGTCTCAGGAAATGAAAGCAAGGTCAGATTTAGACGAACTGGAGAAAGAGATCCGGGAGCTAAAGAAAAGTATACAAGAGCTACAGATTGAAAAGCAGAACGTGCAGGATGAAAACTTCAACTTGAAGCAAACGATCCGGCAACTAGAAAAGGTAATATTCTTGTACGATGCAATTTTTTCGGCCTATCTGTCGCTAGATTTAATTTAACATTAAATTTTGACATTCGCAGAAAATCAAAGAAAAGGATGTCATGATAGCTGCTTCTCTATCCCGAGCCAAATCCGAAGTGAAAGAGCTGACAGAGTTACTTACTTCGACTACAACTTGAAACGTTGACCGCAATTGTGTTCACAGTATACATACACCATGACCCAGATTTCTGTAACAGAAGATTTCAACCGCTACATCTTTCTTTCATACAGAATGCTTTCTATCAATTAGCAGTAGTTCAGCGTTGAGGTACGCAAATGTACTGTAATTGGAAAAAGGAATTTGCTTTTGTCTCTTTTATACCTAGTTTATTGCCTCGACCAAAGTTTTCAACATTTGACTTTTATAAACACTGATTGTTTGATCTGCCATTCAAAGCCATGGTAATAACCGTAATCTACTACCGCTATTGCCGGAAAACCCCCAGTATTGAAATCATTATAATATACAATTGTAGTATAATCAGAACTTCATCACGTAGAAATTTACCTGGTACTCATATTGGACATGGAAGAGCTAACATTTTCAGCATGAAGCTCCTTTGAAAATTCATGTCAACTTTACAATATCTACATTGCAAGGAAACCATTTTGAACTTTTGGTGTCCATACTGATACAGACCTTTCAAGGAAAGTTCATACATCAGTTGCTGGGAGCACAAGTATTCTCTGCGGTTTGCCTTCTTTAGGATCTGGTCTATAGTGCCTGTCCAGCCCTGCTGTTAATTTATTATTCGAGTTCTGGATTGAAGACTGGACTTCAGACTTATCCTTGAGCATTCGAGGGGCTGGCACAGGTGCTTTTGTATTAACTTGAGGTTTTCCATACCTAAGCAGACCTTGATTAGATTGTCCAGATCCCGAATAAGCAGAGTCCAGGTCTGACGATACGTGCGTAGAAACCCCATCAGATCTCAGATGCATACCAGGGTCTGTGCTTGTCGGAGCATTCGAGAACTTGTTCCAGTTAAGATCGCGTTCTTCCTTGACAAGCCCTTGGTTGTTATTTTTATCGACGGAATTTCTGTGCTTCGATGCATAAACCTCTCTGTAGATCGAGCTGAGCCTTCGTCGGATCTTGGTACCCCTGGACTTGTACGTGCGCTTCACACTGCGGACGGTTTTCGGATTCCTCAATTTTTCACTCATGGGATGCAAGTCCGACTCGTCGCTGTCATCGTCGTTAGCATTGTAGTAGCGACCCCTGCGAGTTGATTTGTATCTGCTGCGAAGAGATGACGGGGCACTTCGTGAGCTGAGTTTATCGTCATTGCAGCAGTAAACAATGTAAACACCGTCTTCATCTTCGGGGCCCTTCCTTCTCCTTCTGGAGTGACGAGAATCTAACGTGTGGTCTAAGGCAGATCGATGCAGTTCCGGTGTGTTGATAACGCTAATCTGGTTCGAGTACTTTTGATTGTTCATGCGTGTTTCGCATCTGCTTTCAGCATCTTCAATCAGCTCGGATGTTGAGGGAGAAGACCATTGAAGTCCTCTTACATATTGGCGAACTTGCCTCTGTTCACCCCCATCTGCAGCTTCAATCCTCCCAGTTTCTGAAGCAGCTAATTTCCTCAACCGCATGCTCGATCTGGTAAACCACACCAGGGAGAAAAAAGTGGCACACAAGAGTAAAGTTATCATTCCACTGCCGACGGCGGTGAAAGTCATTTTCTCGGTGCAGCTCAGCCCTTGTTGGCTCCCTCCATCGGGGTAGTAATCAACTGTTCGAAGAGGATCTTCATCCAAGCCTACGACTCGAAGAGAAAGCTGAGAATTGAAGTCATGAATGATGGAAGAGGAGTTGTTATGTTCCACGGGGAGATCGCTTAAACCGGCTGTTTATTCCGTTCGAGACGGGCGAGCCTTTGGTGTTACGGTCACAGTCATCCTTCAACACAAATGCGTGGATTTAAAGTAACAATGCTAACAGTTCATTTCATGGTTCCTGGTGCTTGTAACCTTGATTGTTACTGCTCACATTAATTGAAAACCTTACCTCGCATTCTCCCGGTTCCTGACAAGCCTTCACTCTGGCCGTGATGATAAGTGGCTCGTTTGCCTTCTGCCCTCTGAACAAGAAGGCTTTGAATGTGAAGTGGATCAGTAAGGTATTTCGAGGGTCTCGAACGGGATGAGAGTTCGCAATCACCTATTGAATTTCCCATAACTAATCATCAACAAGCCTTGGAATTCAATCACTTGTGACTAGCTAACGTTATTCAAGAGTTTAAGATGCTTTACCTCATATTCAGGATTTCTACAGCCATCAGCGTTGACTAACGTAATAACTTCAGATGCGTCTTGAGGATTCAGTTCTTCAACGTTAACTAAGGGTTTGCGCATTCGCCAAATCTTGACCTCACTTAGTTTCGAGTGGTACCAGCCTAAGGAATTGCAATGTTTTGAGTGAACACGTACGAAACTTGAAATACTACGTCGTAGTAATTGATGCGTCAAATAACTACTAATTTAATTCCGTTCGCTCACCATCACCACCTCGAACCACACTTCTCAACTGTAATGGCTCTCCAAGTTGGACCACACCCCCTGAGTTGACACGTTTGATGAACACCCCGTTGTTGGCTCCGGGATTTTGGCGGAAGACCCCCACTTCGGCGGCAAACTCCTGCTTGCCTCCCTCCACTGTTGAGGATGATCGACGAGCGTCCCTACGGATTAATTTGGGGCTACATGGAAAAAAGTTGCCTCGATTCTACTTCTACGTTACTAATCTACAGAGGAATTGCGATTTTCTGTGTAAACAAATTGCAAGCTTCTGCTGCATATGAATCACTTACCCGTTGTCTCCAACAAAACTAATACTTTTTATCTCTCCCATAGACGCTTTCTGGGGTAGGCATCTGATGGTTGTGACTTCGTCGTCTGCAAGGGCCAAAGTCGGCACTCTTGGAAAGACGAGCGTGAGGCACATGGACTGAAAGAGGAGGTATTAGTTTTACATAGATCACGAACTACTTAAATACCTGTAAGTTAATAAAATCATGGCACATGTCGTGTGTTAACCATCAATTATAGACTTACTCCATCACACATTTCGACGCCACATGCTCTGAAATCAGTCACTGTAAGCTTGTAAGCATTCATTTTATCGAGTCTCTCCATCTTGCACTCTGAATTCGTTAGCGGATCTTGCGGGCGATCGCGGATGTAAGGGACGTGGAAGCCAGCTTTTCAGGTAGATTGAAGCGGTGAAAAGTTCTTTACTCCTAGTTTTCAAGCATTTGATGTCCGAGAAAACGAAATCTGTTTGGGATATGAGATAGCACATGAGCCATGTTAGAAAAAATGCTTTCTCCTTAACATCACAATCCAACACTGAACAGATGGCTTGGACATGTTTTTCTCGCACGTGCAATTACCTGTGACAACGTTGGGATCCTCGTTAAAACGCATTGACCTTGCAGCGTCTCGCCTTAAAGTATTGTTGGAATGCTTGATGGCATGCGCTTTGGATCGTACGGGGTTACCCAACATTGTTTTTATGTTAGATCTTAAAGAATTAGGACGCAATATGGGAACCGTGCCTGTGAAAATGGGTTCATCTTCTTCCTCATCCGGTCCTTCTGTTCCAATGTTTGGCGGTTCCGTAGAAGTTGCTGGAGGTTTGACGATCGGAGTCAACGTCGGAGGAGGGAATATAGGCCGTCGGGTTGTTGTGGTTGTGAAAGGTGGTCGTATAGTCGACGTGGTCGTTGTTTGAGTGGTAGTAGTGGTCCTCCTGGTGGTAGTTGTGGTCGGTGTAGTCATAGGCGGGAAAGTAATGGGTGGAAAGGTAGGCATTGTAGTTGCTGGCGGAGGTGTCACAGGTTCCGGAGTAGTTGGAGGCGGTCGGACCGTGACAGGAGGCCGCGTTGGTGGAGGAAATGGTGGTGGTACCGTAGGTGGCCGTGGTGTATTAGGCGGTGGCGGAACAGGAGGAGGCCGCGTTGTATACGGTGGTGGTCTCGTAGGATAAGGGATGGGTGCCACTGTAGGAGGCCTGGTAGGATATGGTGGTGGCGAAATCGGAGGACGGGTTGTGTAAGGTGGCGGAGACACAGTAGGAGGTCGAGTCGGGTAAGGTGGCGGTGACGTCGGAGGCCGAGTCGGATATGTTGGTAGGCGATATTGTAGGAGGCCAAGTCGGATAAGGCGGTGGTGCGTTAGTCGGAGGACGCGTTGTGTAAGGTGGAGGGTACGTGGGTGGTGGTCGTGGCGCATATGTCGGTGGCACTACTGTTGGAGGTCGCGTCGAATAAGTTGGAGGATAGGGCGCCGGTTGCGTAGTAGGATAAGGCGCTGGAATATAAGGAGGTCGCGTGGTCGGTGCCGGAGGTGGCACATACGGAGGCCTTGTTGTTGAATAAACTGGCGGGCTGTAGGTCGGCTGTGTTGGAGGTCGTACAGGGGGATAAGGGGGCTTTGTAGGGCTCGGAGTAGGTGTGTACCCGGAGTTACTGTCTGTTGTGGGATAAGGTCCTGGATACGGAGGAGGCTCCCGAGTCGGGGGCTTGTAAATTGGTGTTGGACTTACCGATGAACCGTATCCGTATTTTCTACTCGACTCTTTCGAGGATTTTAATTGCTCGATTTGCTTTTGATCAACACCGGATTTAATGTTCACTAACTGCACGCTGGAATCAACGTTTAACTTTCTTGGTTCTGGTTTCACACTCGGCGCTGCCGAATCCTTTAGCTCCATATTTTCAATCGGATGTCTCACACTCATATCCTTAAACTTGGTTCCATCAGCGAGGAAAATATCACCATGTGCACAATGAATCGTGAGTCCGTACACAGTACCGCTTAGCAACACGGCCACGAACATCAACCAGGCGGACAACACTCGCCGGTGATCCATGTTTGTAACGTTGTTTATGATCTCCAAGATGGTCAAAATTTTCTGCCAAGAGGCCACATAATGCCTGGAAACTGACCAAGTAAACTGTTTTTCCAAACTTTGAGGACAGAACAGAGGTTTCCAATCGGATAAGTCTGCGGCAGAACCGCAACTAGAGATGGTACTTGCTCGACTGCCAGATGTAGAATGACGAGCTTGTTCCTTGTCAAGTTCCTATCAGGGATTGATTGGAAAGACCGCTCTCTGACCTACTACCATTGACGTGAGTACATTGTCATTGTCTCGACGTACCTGTAGACGCATCTTTAGCACAAACACATTCGTCTGCTGGCTTTACAATACAAGACGGGAATCCTGCCAAGGTACAACAGAGGGTCGTGTGCGCACCATCAATTCATCCCTTCCAATCCAATCCTTAAGTACAAGGAACATAGTAAAAGCTTTTCCTTGCTTTCTCGGCAAGTGTTTTCTCTAAGTAATCTCAAGCCCCAGGCGCTTTACAGTTTACAGTACTGCAACTGCGACCAGTGCGTAATCTCGTTGAGACCAAGGTTGGTCACCGAATCGACGAGACAGAAATGAATTAATGCAATTAATGTGTTAATTTATCAGATCGGAATTCGGACAGATATGAATCAAAATTCTTATTTTGATGTACAACGAGGCCAGAAGCATTAGTCGAACCATTTTTGACAACATAGAGGCCAAAGATGTACCTGGGACTTAACTTAAACTAATCCCAATTATAGGCATCTAGGCTTACAAATGTTAATGTGAAATTTCAAGACCCGCTTATGTAAGAATTCTAATGGCAAGCTGCCAACGGGCTTGACTTCCCACAACAACGTCTACGCGAAATGCGAAAGTCTTCCTGTTTCATCTTGTAATACCCTCTTATTATTTTGTCTTAAATGGCTAAGCTGGAAATTCTCCTCCCAAATACAATACATGCACAATACAATACAAGCTGGAGAATTCAAAAGAAGCTTCAACATCTTCAGCGATTTGAGTTCATAACGTGACATAAACTACTGTATGATTGACCATCAATGCCAATCATTCTATTCTACTACTCTGAGCTACACCTGTTCACAAAAATGCCGAAAAACTTTCTAGTGCAGGACAATCAGCCACTAAACCACTACTTGCAGTCTGACATAATTCTACTACCCGTTCTGCTCTTTCATGATCCAAAAATTCTCGTTCGGCCCCAAGATTTTTAACTGGTAAGTGACATTATAATGCAGTATTCAGTCTCGGTAGCACTCGCATGTACGACCATGGGAGATTTGTCATGCCTGAATAATTCTAGTTCTAGCTCATAATCGATGAAAATATCTTCAAGATTTCTCATTATTGCGTCCAAGGTCCATAGAAACGGAATGAAAGTGCACCACTCCAACCGGAAACAATGGCACATGTGGTTCAGGGAACCAAAAGATGATGATCGCCTCTTTCACACTACTCCCGGAACCCTGTTCACAAAATATAAGCTTCTATGATTGAGACCTCAGCCCTCAATTAGAGGAAATGAGATGACATGACATATTTAATTCTATGGGCCACAACAAAAGACGTTATCTCAGTGGGCGGATAAGAATAGCACCAATCGCTCCAAACAGGTGGTCTTTATGTCAATCAAATTTGTACTTTGTTGTGGTTCCGACAGAGAGAGACGTGTGATCTTGTTAAGGGAATCTTCCAAATATTTCTCCCAAAGTGGAGCTACAATGTCAGGCTTGGTTGCTTTCATGAACACCAGTGTCCTTTCCATGCACGCCTGAGTTAGCTGGAACCATTTCCTCCACTTTTGCTTTCACCCTTCAGTCGCAAGTGTACTGACAAAAATAGCCTCTGGTCCGCACGCACAGTCCAAGTACTGTACTGAGGTAATGGAGGGAAGTACCCTTTGAGACTTATTTCAATACTCTCAATCTTCCAAATCTTCTAAAATCTTTACTTCCTTCACTTCATGCATGTGTTGTCTTGGAGCCTAACCATGTTTTCAATTACAGCTTTGCATGCCGCGGCCTTTGGCGCAACGACGACCACTGTTGCCAGTGATCTCAGGCGTAATCGATCGAACAACCGCAGACCGCTATCAGATCCTTACCAATCTATCAGCGTTAGCATCTAAGCCGTCTACCATTTCATCTAAAAGTCGCCAATCCTGTAAATTGGGTCAGTGGGCCTGGAGAAAAATGCATGACTTGTGCAAAGCTGGAAACTTGTTCCAATCGCGTCTCAAAATCACATGCTCAACAAACCGTAGATGCGTCGACCTTGCCTCCTATAATTAGATTTGATGCTCATTTTACTTTTCATACCCATTTGTATTCGTGCCTGGTCTTTTCAACTGTTTTAATACAAGCAGGCTATCTTCCTAAACAACTGTTGCATCACCCCCAGTAATTGATCCGTGGTAACATACAAAGAAAAAAATGCATTAGTCAATCACAGAATTTGACCCACTGAGCCGTGGGCTAAATGTTCGAGAAACTATGCATCATGCTATGGTAACAAGAAGTTTCGATGTTGAGTCAAGTGCCAATGGATGCGGGTAAAGAGGATCTGTCACATACCAGGCTAATGGTTGTCGGATGTCCTGTCATTCTGTCGGATAGGCCGTCGTCCCAGTCAACACATGGACTTTTGATATTCGCCATTGGAGCACACCAAGCGAAACTCAGTAAGCCACTTGGACAGAGTTTTGCGAATGCTCTGCGAGTGCTTTTCTTGCAACTTTGTCAGAGATTTTAAGCTCTTAATGGTTTTATCTAGACCGGTTTGCTCCTGCGTAAATAATCGGATCGGAGGTAGCTAGATGACCTGGGCTGTTGGGCTTGACGGTCATGCGTCCGGCTTATGGTTATCGGGACCAGAATATCCATTAAGATACAGCGAATATTTGTTCAACTCCCGTTCGGCCTTTGTAATGGTCAAGAATTTGAAGCGCTCGCAATAGGTGGCCATAAGACTGTTGGTGTGACATAAAGCGTCAGTTTACAAATTCTATGGAACTGGTTTGAGGCTTATTCATTGGCTGGCAAGATTGAGTATTGAGTCACGGGATGTAGTTGGATGTGACCAACTCTTGGCTGACGAGAGAGTAATGCCGCAAAAAGATTGCAATGACTCTTATGAACACCACAGGTGTACGATTTGCACTTCAAGAGTGTATAAGATAGATGCAAGGATGGCAGCAAGTCATGGCAAATGCAGGGAGTGTGAAAAAAAAAACGTACAAAATGACAGATTTGAAGCAGACCAGGCTTCACGTTGGAAAACTGTACCTTCTCTGTATTGCTTGAATTTCAAAATTCAATTTGAAGACATTACGTACAGGTGATAGATTGAAAAGATGGTATACATGAGTTGGAACTTTCGGTTTTTATAATTGAAATTCATCATTTATTCACTCAAAGGATTTTTGCACAGTCATTAAGCATTGGAAAGGTTGAGATGATTGTCGCTACTTTACCTACTCGACAATGGCAATGGAGCCAACTTGCACTCTTCTTAACCTAATAGGAATTGTAAAGGAATTTCAGGAAAAGGTCCTTTAGTGTCCTCGTGACCGTTGGCGAGATTCGATCTTTGCGTTCTTCTGTAACGTACTACTGTACTTCTTACATCTAATAACAATTAAAATAATGATCACATGCGTAAAATAGTTTAAAATTCCTTCTACCTTGAGTCTGTCTAGAGGTAGGAGTACGGCCTCCTACGCCTTATCCTTCCTACACATGAAATGATAATGAGTCCCCATGGGGAAATGTCTGTCGGACTCTCTGGATTCTACTTGAATATGTCTAATTCCTTGTTGTATGGCGATTTCACAGAACTAAAATATATATGTACAAGATGATTAAATTAAACCCTATTTATACTATCTTCCTCTTAATACGTTTTGCTTTGGCTATAGACAGGAAAATCTCTTCTAAAGTTGTTTCATTCACAGAGTAGTCTTCCAGCAGTCCGCTGTAGCGCTGCTTCATGTCCTCAAGAAGCTTGAATATCGCCGGCAAGTCCACACTTAGTGTTCGGTATTCCATACTCGATCACGTTCTGCAAACAAAAAAAGCGATTAAGCCTTCCAGAATTAGTATTCCAGTTACAAGTTTTTATCGTGAATCACAAAATGACAAACCTCATGAGCTTCCTTGAGTACACATGGCGTAATATTGGACGTGATTTCGTTTTGAAGTGGCACAATAGCACTGCTTCTTTCCGTAGGATCCAATTGCTGATTTAGTTTGAGCATATTTCGTTTTGAAGTGGCACAATAGCACTGCTTCTTTCCGTCGGATCCAATTGCTGATTTAGTTTGAGCATTAGTGAAAAGCCCTGGCAGTACTTTCCCTTGAGATGCTGGACGGTGCCCAAGCATCGCATTCCTCCGTCAACCATAATGCCAAGACGAGAGCAAAGAGCTTCGCATTCATCCATACTGTGAGAAGTGAGGATAAGAGCTTGTCCAGACTCCTTACCGGCGGAAACCAAGGACCAGAACTGCCGACGTGAGACTGGATCAACACCCGAAGTCGGCTCGTCCAACATGATAACCTTGGGCTGACCGACCATGGCAACAGCAGCGCTCAGACGACGCTTCATACCACCGCTGTATTTTTTGCATTGCACTTCTGCTGACTTATCCAGACCGAGCAAGTGCAGCCACTTGAGTGCCTGATCACGGACTTCCGTTTCCGGGAAACCTCGGAGTCGAGCGAACAGTTCCAGCGTATCTCGACCACTCAAGCAGTCAATGAGCCCGTCGTATTGTGGGCAGTAGCCGATTTGGGTGGTGTAATTTCTCCCGCTCGTTCTCAAAGACAGTTTGTCAATGTGCACATTTCCACTCGTGGGTCGCAAGTTTCCGGTCATCATTTGAAACAGGGTTGTTTTTCCAGCGCCGTTTACTCCCAGCAAGCCGAAGCATTCTCCCTTGTGAACACCGTAAGTCAAATCAGAAACTGCGGCAAATCTTCCAAAGCGTTTCTTCAAGTGAGACACGACAATGGCATCTTTTTCGTAGTTTCCTGTGCAGTAAAATGAATAAAATCAACCTCATGCTCAACAATATGACGTATTGGGCATTAAAATGAGATAATTGCACTCACGCTCGCGTTCAAGTTGATCGATACGTTTCTTCTCCTCTTTGACGTCGTCGTCGCAGTTTGTCTCTGGGAATTTACCCGGGCTGAAGGTCAAAGTCAACCACTCGGACAAGGAAAAGTTGGAATCGGAGCTTAAATGTTCCAGGAGGAAGAGAATCAATTGATAAATCACAGCCATGATGAGCATGAAAACCAGCTCTTGACCGATGCCATGGCAAATTTTCCGTTGCGGGTACGTGCTCAGACTCAACAGGCCCTTCCCAAACTAAGAAAGGTGTTTTTTCAAAGCAGGTGACGGCATGGGATTCCTCGAAATCTGTCTTGCAGTTGTCACCTGAAAAGTAAGCAACCAAATGGCAATTAGTGAAGTAATTCCACGTTAAAGCTTCAGGTTTCGGCGGAATAAATCAGATCTTAACTTACAACAAGCTCGGAACAGGGCAACTTGGACGGAGTCAGAGCCTGTTGCTGAATCGAATTCCGTGATGTTGGGATTGCAAACGATCTCTTTCACCTCATCGCTCACCATGTTGCACCTGACGTTCTTGTGTACCTTGTACGAGAATCGAATTAAACTGATTGCAGCTCCGAAGGTGGGAGAAAGGGCACGACCGATCCATCGGGCTACATTCGCCACGTCGAAAAAGTTACTCTGCTCCAGGAAGTGAACCACGAGGCCCCAAATGATTCCTGTAATAGGGTGAAGTTTTGCATTGGGTCACGTTTACAGTGAATTTTGAAATTTTGTCAGCCCATTTTATTTTGTCTTGACAGACAAAAGTAGGACTGAGTGGATGACCAAATCTTTGACGAACCTGTGAGAACGTAGATGATGACCAAGAAAGCAAATCCAGCCGGGACAGATTTCATGAACAGGCTGAAGATGTACGACAATGAAATGGCTGACATGCCAAACACGACGATGATTAGAAAGAAAGCCGCTGTAACCAGGTGTGAAAACACCGTTAGATAACATGACCTCGTGAATTTAATTGTAGTTTAAGTACGTTATCTCTGTAAATTCAAAGTAACAAAAGGAGACTTACGAGCAGCACCGCCGGTAGTGAACGCGGAAAAGTCTTCAACGATTGGGAAGAACATGATCATGACTAGAGCGAGGACAACAATGACCAACAGATCCCAGATAAAGGATGAGAACCAAAAAGTAAAAATGTCCACCCCGGTCATCAGTTGTAAGTGCTTGGACTACGGATGGGAAAGAAAGAATCCAACGTCATGGAATTTTCTCCAACTACTTCAAAAAATAAATTATTAATATTCATAAATCAACCAAAGCAAACTCACCTTGCACATTCTCTCTTCTAAGGGGAAAACGATAAAACTGGCAGCCAAGGTCGCAAGACCGATGGGAATGATCAGAACGAAAAGGAGGGGGATTGTGGTCTCTCCTCGAGGGTTCTGCGTACACCCATCCAGCAAGGAGCTCAGGCCACTCTTCATCGGGTGGTTGACGACGGTCAAGGAAATGTCACTAGAATTCGCCATGTAACGGAGCATGGTGTTTCCAACGAGGTTAATGGACAGAGGACTGGCGTGAGTGGGCAACGTTTGGAACATGGCTCGCACCGAATTAGGTTTAAACTCTGCAGCTGCCACGTAACGTTCTCGGTACTCCGTTTCGTCGGCTTTACCTCGCACCAAGAGGTCATCGTCGAGTGAGATGGAATCATTAGCCTTTAATATTTCTGCACCAACCCCCTCTGGAGCTGACCGGATGATGTTGGCGTATATGTCTCCATATAGTTCAGTCTGGAAAAGAAACATGGGTCAGATAAACATATTTGCTCGTACTAACTCAGCCTGGTCGTTTATCGGATAAAAGAACCACCTGTGGCCTTACCTCATTGTGAACCTTGTAAACCATTTTCGGATTCTTGTAAGGGGTCAAGTCAATCTTCAAAGCCGGGCTTGGAGCATTAGGAGCATTCACATAATTAAACAGATAAACACGCACCGATGACCAGCACGAATGGCAGCAGAAGCTGTGGTCAAAGTCAACAAATGATGTTACAAAATAATACATTTAAAGTAATTGACTGTAAACGATGATGACTGAAGTCGAGTAATCAAGATCAGCATTTACTACACTAATCACGTACCTGTATGAGGAACAGAAGAATCGATCGCTTCGTGTAGACCATGCGCTTGATGAGAAGTCCAACAAAACGTTGGCGGACCAGATCCATACCCCTGAGTATTTTCAGCTGTACAGGCACATTGAAGTAATCGTAATAAGTTGCAGTTTTTTAAGGATTACATAGAAGCCACCTGACTCTTATAATTGTAAAGATGACAGTTGACCTGCATAAAGGTAGCTTACTTTTCTTGCTCTGATTTACAAAATCCAGGTTGGAAATAGTTGCGTCCTTGTCGCTTAGAATTTTCTCGGATTCTGGTCGAGTTTCCTCGTCACACTCTGAAATTGAACGGAAATGATAAAAAAAAGTTCTTCCACTTGAAGCCGTGCCTTAAGGATTGGTAACATCATTTCTTCATTGTGACTGCCAAGACTAGATGAGGAACTTGATTTTACTTCAGGTACTTACTTAGCGAACACATCATCCATTGTTGTCAAGGGTAAGCCAATATCGATAATTCCAAGCTCCTCTTTGCGCTCAGTGAGTTCAGCAAACATGTCCGGGAATTTGGAAGTATCGTTGATTCCATTCGTCCGTGGGAGTACAATGGAGATATCACAAACTTCGTTTTGATTCAGTTCGCTAATCATATCCTTCCAGTAAGCCTCTGGTGCAAACTTCTGAACTGCGGCGAAGATCTCGTCGCAATTTGACTTTGGTGGAGCCCATACACTCATTTTCAAAGTTGAGCCGCTTCCTAAAATCAACATAAATATACATGTTACTCTTAAGTCAAATGAATCATCCTAGTTTCTCAATCAGGCTCAAGTTCACCATTTACATACCGTAATGTCTCTTCAAGAAAAGAGGCGAGCCAGCACAATGAACTTTTCCAGTAGACATAATTGCTATACGGTCTCCGAGAATATCTGCCTCTTCCATGAAATGAGTTGTCAACAACATAGTTCTCCTTCTACGAACCTCCTATTGAAATCACAAACCAGGTCGGCTTTAGCAGCTGAATTTGGCTTCATAATTAAACGCAAGGTAAGCTTATTGCCTTTGTCAGATTCAACTAACCAGTAACAGGTCCCAGATTCCTCTTCTAGCCTCGGGGTCCATTCCAGCAGTTGGTTCGTCCATAATAACGAACTAGTAATAAATCAAAATTTTATAACCTAAACCTAAGCCTTACACCGGAGACACTAGGGAAAAGTTATTGCCAAGTCCAAATCACTTTACCTGGGAACCACCAGCAAGAGCCATTCCAAGACACAGTTTACGCTTTTGTCCTCCGGACAAAGATTGAGCTAACGAGTTAGCTTTCTCGGATAATCCAAGTTTTTCTACTAAGTACTTAGATATCTTCTAAGCATTCCGACTTGCGCATTCCTTTGAGCTGAATTCAGAAATTAAGTCATGAACTATGCATATCTAGCCAAGTACTCAAGCCAAGACACCAATATCGCAGTCATACTTACCCTGCCAAAGAAGAGCAAGTTTTCGGTCACTGTCAAATTGTCGAAGAGAATGTTATGTTGCGGACAATACCCAAGCTGAGTTCGGATCAGATCCATGTCTTCACGAATATCAAACCCGTTGATTTTCGCTGTACCTTGACTTGGACCAAACATACCTGGAACAAGTTAGAGACTACGTTAAACTCGTTATTCACGACGAGTCCTTCATTACAAAAGCCTCAGATAACGTCAGGTAGGTCAAAGTTGTCTTTTCCACTTGAAAGATTACCTGTAAGCATGGAAATAGTAGTCGTTTTCCCAGCCCCATTGCATCCGAGCAGAACCGTGATCTGACCTTGGTACATGTTCAAAGTCAAGTCATCTACGGCAACCTTCCTTTTTTTCTTGGATCCAAAGGCTTTCCTCAAATGTTGGATTCGCACCGTGGCATGAGAATGAATCGGCTCCGCTTCAAATCCCTTGGGTAAGGCCTGCTTTCCATTACTTTCCATGCTTTCCATCCGGACATCATCGCCAACAGGAGTCTTCACTCCAGAAAGATCGCTAAAAGAACATGATTATTTCGTCAAAATCCTGGGATTACCCATCCGACTTATCTTTTTTTATCTCCTGGACCTGGACTCATTACATGCAACCACATGTGTGTGCTGATCACGTTGCCCTCACCTTGAAAATAAAATTCCATGGCTTGGAGATTCCGTACTTGGAAGGCAACACGTTTTCGAGATACAAGGTAAGGAGCATAAAAACGACTGCGTCAACGATGAGCATGATGTGCACATGCACAAGAGTGAAATCGTCAAGGGAGGTCAACGGTTGGTTGATATTGCTCCATTTTGCACCCAGACCTTCAAGTACGGAGGTAAAAAACAAAAGTTACATATTAAGAGCTGCTTTCGATGCTTAGGTCGGGGCGGAGTGACAGAAAAACTTGTACGTGAGCTCTCACCTTTGGACTCGAAGGAGTACATTAGAAATATGCCCCAATGCAAAGCTTGATTTGGCATGAGACAGGCACACATTTTTTGTGTCAATGTCAACAGTTGATATCTGTTGTCCATGGCAACAGACAGGATCAAGTACGAAATCACCCAAAAGACGATTCCCACGGAGATGGCAATTGTTGCTGGAAGGTAGAACAAGGATGCACAAGGGTGAATTATTGCCTCTTTTTGTACAAAAAACAACGAAAGGGGGGAGAAAAACATTGATGGACTGCTGAGAGCTAATGATGCTTACCTCGCTGGAAAAAAGTGGAAATGCAGAACAAGAAGGAAATCGCCGCGAGCACGTAAAGGAAAATTGTGAACCACCACAGACTCGGATCACTTTTTACGATGAAGGCCCCAGTTTCAGGATTCAACTCTGCGAACAGCAAAGCCACCACGATCGTAATTGGTGGAATCAAAACCATGAGCGAGTCGATGAACCAGCCGATCCAGTGAATGTAGCCCTCCAAACTCATGATTTTCATCAGTTCCTGTAAATTAGCATCAAAGTCACGTTTCAAGTCTCCAGCTTCTTCAGCGTCCATGAATTTATTGATCTGACAGTAAGCTCAGCAACTTTAGCTCAAAACAATCCGTTCAAGATCCTACCTTGATGCCGCTCTCCTTCTCGTCCACAGTTCGACGAAGGATGGAAACGCACATAAACAAGAATCCGAAAACGATAAAGCGAGGTAATAATTTGACAAAAATCTTGTTGAAACCCAACTCAGTCCTGTATGGCGGGTACGGGAATCCTTGGACGGACACCTGTTGAAATTCACAAAGTTCAGGTAAACGTGTGCATTGTGGTCATTCCGGTGGTATTTAGCGTGCGAATTGGTCAATGAAACGTGACGAACCGTATAATCCAGCGTGTGATTCGTCAATATTTTCGTTATCGCTTTATCCAAGTAAAGTTGAATTGAAGCAAAGCCCCCTTCTTGATAACCTTTGGCCGCATTTCCTACGATCAATCAGCAAATTATGGTTAATTGACCACCCTGCCTAATTATTATCCTTCAGTTACATTGGAAATAGGTTTGATTCCAGTCTATACCACTCTTTTCCTACATATTTCGACTTTAATTGCGCCTTTACACGTCCAGAAAGTGGTTATTAAATTACATTGCGCAAGCTTCCCGTTTTTTCCCCACTAAAATTGCTTTCAAAACTTACAAAAACCACTTTCTCTCACGGACACACTGGTGCAAAAACACCGTGCAAGACCGATATCATCCATCCTACGCCAATCTCTCGATTCGCATTCACAATCACTTACTTGTATTAGGTCCGGGTTGTTTCTTCTCAGGGTCTTCGTAAGTTTCCGATGTTTTGTATTCCTTGTCAACCATGCGAATTTTGTATTCATAGTTGCGGTTCAAAGTCCTTCTCTCCGCTGAACCCGTCTTGAAAAATGATGGCAGCTCTGAGGATTTGTTTCGTTTGGTTGTTTTTGCTCAGATTCAACCCTTGTTTTGCATTGAAGTCTTGGATATCCTTCTCCGAGTCAAACCCCTTTTGCACTGCGAGCCCAAATCAAAACATTAGTTTAGAACCACTGCCTTCAAATGACGCATGACGAGCAAGCCGTGACGCTCACTTCAACTAAACATGTCCGATTTGAATCACGGGTAACGCTGGTTCACCTGCCCCTATCCAGTTTTTGACGTCATGTTCCACGACGATCAGCCTTTTTACCTCATATGCTCGAGCTCTTGGCTCAATTAAGGCGCATAAAATAAGAAAGCGACTACGACGAAAAAAATAGTGGATAAAAAATCCCTGCAATACTGCGATCCTTACTTTCCTTCGTTACAAATTGCTCATGGCAAATTACTGATGGCCGTCGCCTACTGATAACGGCTGCAACATGCTCAACAGATCATGAAAATAAAAAAAAATACCAGCTTCACGTGCTCGACTCAAGACTTTTTAAAGCATGTCACAATGGTCATATCTTCATACTCTGCTCACCTTAACTTCAGTTTCGAAACTGCGTAAAGAGGGTTTTTAATCGCGTATGCTGATCAAGAACAAATTTGCCATGTGATTGAGCAGATGGGTCGAACGTGGAATCCCATGTCCCCATGATAAAAACGCTACTACTTGGCCGCCAGGCTTGAGCGATAAATACAAGCGTTTATATCTTTCAAAGTCTCACGCAATGCAATGAAACAATAACTTCAATTCCAAGGTTGAGTTTTTCATAACCCTATTAAATCCGTAAACTTTGTTGAGACATCACAAGCATCAATATCAACTGATTGTAGGATGCAGATCAAGTGCAGCTTTTACTCAATGATGCATTTAAATTCCATCACCTTTTCTAACCCATCTATTAGCTCCCATAACTCGTGAATGACTGCACACGATCGGTACTTATTGATCGGAAACGCATTGCTTTCAATGCTCTGCATTTGCATAACGCCTAAAAAGCCGTTAATAAATCATATAGCCACCTGATCCTTCCGAAGGCCACTTGCTCTGCGTCAGTCCGGTCGATCTTCTCTGCAATGTCTTCATCAAATTACTGAAGATCACAACCCTGTCCTTCTCAGCTGGACAGGGACGTTTACTTTTTGGCCAAATCAGTGCTATGACGCCAAGCAAGTAATTTCCTCAAGGAATTATCATATGGCTCTTTAGTCTAGGCTTGTTTTTTTCAAGATAAGGAACCCGTATTAACAGTTGTAAGTTTATGACTTTGAAAACTTGATCTACTCAAACTTACGACTGTTTTTATAACTCAAGTGGCCAAGCTTAAGTAACCCTACCGATTCGGTTAAAAAAATGAATTAATCTCGCCTCAGTCCTTCGTCGTCACATTAGACAATCAAGTTCCGCAAATATTTCATTTCAACCTCTGATGCTGTGCCGTAACCTTAGAAACTACACGGTTACACGCAAAGCAAATCAAGTCTGGAGGAC
>VRMD01001170.1:0-18500 GCA_009872375.1 Sminthurides bifidus
TCAGACATGAGATGTCAGTTACAAAAGTAATCGTGTGACAGATAATCTTTGTTGAAAAATGAAAGAGTAACATCTAAACTTGGCACGCTGTTGAGTATTTCTGATTCACAAAGATTGGCCGGATGCTTGCTGTTGTTGTATAAGCATTTGTTTAAACTGTTGAAAAATAGCAAACTCGTAACAGTTAAAATTTGAGGAGTGAATTGCCAGTTGCGGCAGATCTGTAGGAAAAGTATCTTGGTCTGTTTCAAAACTAGGTACGTCCAAAAATGGCTTATAGCCGCATAAGTAGCCGGATTCGTAGAATTTACATGTTACATGAATATTTAATTTTCCTGACTCTCGTATCTTTACGATCTGATAAAGATAGACTTTTATCCAAGCATTAAACGTTTTGTTTCAAACACGGACGTACATAAGAGTCATCTTCGTATTCGTTCATATTTTGTAGTTAAGTTTAGTTTAAGCTTTGATTTGCAGTTAGGGCTTTAGGATTACATTTTTGTAAACCGGAAAATGGAGAAAGCGCAAAAGAAGGCAAGTTGTTAAGTGAAAGCGATGCAGAGGTTACATATGATAAGATAATGCAACAGCTATTACTAGCCATTTCGTCTGACTTTCGTGATAAAAATTCAGTTTATAAAAAGCTTCAGCGTTTAAAGTCTTCACAGGACCGTTATCAGGGCAAGTACTGAGTAAACGAGGTGTATGAGATCGTATAACAAACTGGAACGTGTAACCCAAAAGACGGTTTTGGTGAGCATGGAATTAATAATATTCACTACGCTGAGAAAAATGGCGTGCCGATAGACAGTGTCTTGTTACTGGTTTAGAGTGAGACGCAAACAGGACGAGTGTAAGAGATAGAATGCATTTTTTACCTCCGCCATCGTTGTGTCATACTAAATGGACTTTTACGACTTTGAGTAATGAATTCCAAGTGCCTCCTCTTCTACTCTGAGTTTGAGCCAAAGGATTAGTGTTACAGTTTTTAGGCTCGGGAAAATTATGGCGTGTGTTCGTAGTACCCAAGGGAATTCTCTTGTGTTTGCCCATTGTTTTCGAACTGCGACCATGGGGTCTTACGGGTCGTTGACATTTGAACTATAGCAACTCCTCTGAATTCCGGAATTCCGAGCTTTGATTTTCCTTCCAGGTAACATGTCAGAATGCATAATAAATATAAAATGTTAGTGGAAGTGGCTTTTCGAAGGTCAATACAGTATTTAAATTAAGGTAAATGAGAAGAGAAATACGTGATTTCTTGTGACGAAAAATCACTACCATTCAATGTCCAGCATTTAAGCTATATTTAAGCCACTTGGGGCAATCGAAGCTGAAACAACGGGAAAATCGCCTTTCTGCCGTACTAATTTTCATGCTGCTTGCTGTGTATGACACTAAAGGATTCGTTCCATCGACCATGAAAATCTATTAGTCTCTTGACTCTACTCGGAAAAAAATGTTCATCAAAGATGTCAAAGCAAGTGGCAAAATTAGCTCCATTGTAGCCGATATTACCACGCAAAAGTGGCTCTCCTTCCGGCTGGCATGAGTGGCAGGTGATTTTTTTGTGGGAAAAAGAAATGAGAGAAATAGAGCAGTAATAGAATACGCTTAAACTTATCATCTGCTGCGAAATATAACAAGTCTTGGCGTTGAGTCAACCAATGATCGATACTAAAAGACCTCTCGGAACTAAAAGTTGTAACAGGTCTCATCCGGGATGGTTGTCTATTAGATTTTCTTCCATTAGACGAGGTCTCAAAAGGTGGCCGTGTTAGTTTCGCATTTACTCCGGACTACCGCATGTAGATTTCGCTATGTTCTGAAACGTCGAGAAGAAGTAACGGCGTTCTTCTTTGTTTGATACACGTGCTTGACACGTTCGTTTAAGCGTGTAATTACAACGCGATTGTATACAAATGACCTATGGCCCTGCTGTTTATTTTCTTGTCTGACAAGCACTCAGATTGACGAATTCAATACGTTAGAGGCAAGTGGTAAAACACAGGGTAGGGTTTAGTTCGTATACTGCTAGATATTCATGACCGACACTGAACAAAACGGCTTGTTATTTAAAGGCAAAACTTTTGTACGCGAGAGCACTGCGATGAGAAAGCTTCTATGAAACAGATAATTGATACTTGAGCTAGATAAAATGCCGTGGAAAGATAAACAGCATCTAATGACAATAGGCAGACGACACGGTAATTAGTTCACGCGCGTGTATGAAAATAATAAGGAGCTGGAATTCTTGAGCATGAAGAATGCCATAGATGTCACACCGCTTGTAAACGATGGCAGCCGTACTTTACATTTCAAAACTTGTTAAAAATTTAACACAGAACGCCAGCCAAGCTAACCTCGGCTTTTGCAAATCCCTAGTACATATACCTTGCATGCATGTGAACATGAAGCAGGAGAGGTTATCGTCCAGCGTAGCGTAACATTGCTTTCGCGAACAGGCAAGACCGTAGGCAAGATACCGTTCGCCAGAGGCGGGCACGTCTCGCTCAGATTATATAACCGATGAGGTCGAAAAGCTGCAAGCACCCATATGGACGCCGAAAGGGAGGGATGAAATTTCTTTCGCTTGAGAGAAAAACATTATGATAAGAAAAGTACAGGGAGAAAAATTTTCAAAAAATTCTTTACCCACCGCCGCCATCGTCCTTCCTATTACGTGTGACAAGATGCAGCTTGTCGCCATTTGCCATTCTCGCTTGGTCGGATGCTTTTTCTGCATAACGTGCCGCTCGACTCAGCTCACATGTGCTGCTCGCAGTCGGATTAACCTCGCCTTTTCGCATCTCTGTCAGTCGAGATCGGGACAGAAAAGCCGAGATGTTCTGGCTCATGTGTCACACACTCGGGTGGTGCAAAAAACCGGGTATTGGGCAAATGTTCGCTAAGACTTTGTGAAGAGATGTGCAATCAAGAAGCTTGACTCTTAATTCGTACAAGGATACTTTATACCGTTTCTTAATTGAATGGTGATGGAAATGCTCATTTAATTCACCGCCCAGAATAACAAAGGCCAGTAGTATTTCAGTCCCGTAACTAAAAGTCACTCGCAAATTTTGCTCACAGCTTTGTCTTCGTGATAATAAGAGCAAACTAATTGTTCAGTCGTTATTGATGCATGCGGACGACTATCAATTACAGCCAGAGAAAAAGTTCGATGATTCCCCCGAGATAAGATCTGCTTGTAGATTCATTTCTATGAATGATGGTAGCATACCGAATCTTGTTCACGAACCATAGGTAGAACTCATGCTTTAATGAATCCGCTTGGAAAAGAGCATAAATCAACTGTGAAAGCGGAATTTTAACAAGCAATAACTCCTTTCACAACCTTGTTCTTTGTAGCGTGGCACTAGCACAATTTTATTGTGTTTGCCCCTGTAATATTGGAATTGGTAGGTGCCTATTTTCTGCATGTCACCGCCACATATTACCGTAATTCATTTCAAGTACAGTTTCAATAAGAGAGGCTGGCAACTTGCGAGTTTATCTTTTTAATTGCAATATCCATGTTTGTTGAATGCACCAGTACCACATTATGACATGTGGGAAACCCGACGCCCATGTGCAACATCCAACAAGTCTGATAGCATCTTAAGTGCACATATCGTCTTGACCTGTCAAAGAAAACTTATTTGAATACAGGTGGGCTGCGTCTTCGTACGGGAAGGAGTTGATCCGCTCGAAGAAGGTTCTATGAGAAAACTTTTACGACTCATTTCAAGGGTTTACAGAACCTGAAGATGCCAGATGAGCCACTTAGCAGCAATGTTTAGTAGTTAAGAGGCGACTGAAGCCAAGCCGCGGTAACATGTGGGAACACAATAAATCCTTTCTTTCTCGCTCCTTCTTTGCCGGAAGAAATAAATAGTGTACAAAGGAAATCTACCATTACCTCCGAAAAACGTGGTTGGCAAGCAACTGCACATCTATGATCTATGCCAGCTTTCAATACGCCGACATCAGGTCGTGTGTGAAATACTTACGAGAATAAGAACACTACTAGACTGCACACGTCTGGATGGATACAGATATGGTTGGCAAGCAACTGCACATCTATGATCTATGCCAGCTTTCAATACGCCGACATCAGGTCGTGTGTGAAATACTTACGAGAATAAGAACACTACTAGACTGCACACGTCTGGTTGGATACAGATGATTTGCCCATGATATAATGCCAACGTAGCTACGGAGTTACTGCTCCAACAACAAAACTTCAATTATACTTTTAATTACCGATGTTGTAACACCAAAGAGTAGATTAACGAGGATAACAGCTCGAGACCACAATCAAGGCTGGAATAAGCAGATGTATAAATGTCTCTAATCTGTCCTCGTGAGATCAGGCATGCTGCAAAAGTGCGTCAGACAGCAGGCTAAGACGTTCAAGGCATGGGTGCCACTTTTAGATGCACGTGTTTATGTAAACTTGCGGGCAATAATGAGTGATGATATTGGGTTTAGAAGTTGCTTGATAACAACGAATGCAATTAGCAAGTTGATAAAACGTGCGAGATGACATTTGCATGGTGGAAACTTTTGATTTGGCAGTGGTGAAAAGGCTGGAAAATCCCCAAGTAACAGATAGAGAAATTTGCTCTTGAGGAAAATGTACACATTTGGAATAAGGGGCTCATGTTCCTCGTTAAAATGTTTATTTCTTTGCCATGACAGACAAGTTGTTCTAAGATTTACCGCAGATAAAAGCGTAAGAGCTAATATTTAACGGGGACCTGAGCAACAGCTGCGGAAACCCAACTACATACAGTTGAGAAAGCAAAGGTAGAGTGGAAAGTTTAGTGAGGAAAAATGCTCTTTGAAATGGAAAAATCGCCAAAAATCCTATCAAATCACTTCGCTAACCGATCGGTGACACTCTTTCCGGAGGTTGAGGCCTTGAATAAACTACTCCGAGTCCCCAGTATGTTACGCATTCATAAAAGCGGTATTCGTGTGAGCTACTATTGCATCAGATTTAAGAGGAAACTTTTAGCGAGTTTATTTGATTTGAGCTCTGGAGGGAATGAATGGCACATTAATGAAGTAAAATTGCGAAAAATTACAATGGCATTTGATGAGAGGTGAGTATCATCTTGAGTTACGCAGGGACCCGACCAGTTTGCATGCTTTAACCGGAAAGTAACAGCGGATTCCTGCGAGAGAGAGAGAGAGTTACAAGGAGGGAAATGAGCAGCGCACCGCGTGTGAGGGTGGGAGAATGGCTAAGAATAAATTCGCGACTCTTTTATGTCCTCTGCGAAATTCATGCTTGGAGCTAGAATTTTGATGGAGCAGATGAGAAAATGGGGAACCCACACGGGCATTCCGATTTCACTCCTCTTACGCTCGAAGACTGAAAGAGATTACGGGAGCAAAGCTCTTGCGCTTACAGACAATTATTAATGAGGCAATATATAAATCCGTGTCACATACGGGTCGACAAGTTCTACCGACACCGCTTACCATCAGACAATGGTGTCCCAGAAAAATGCAATATTCATGGAACTTTAACCACCAAATATTTAACGATAGCTGTCTCTCCTGCTCATTCGAGGAACGGAGTCGGGAAATGTGCCTTGGCACCATGTAACAGCCATGCCCCGAGCTCCAGAGAAGCTCCGAAATTGATCATCGCTCAGATTTAAAGCTTAGCTCGAGCAATAAAATCCCTCTTTTCTGCAATCAACCTTTTGCTAGCAGTAACAGCCCTAGAGTTTAGCAATACTGACATGTGAGAGAAAAGGCTGCCACTATCAGCCCACGAAATTCGCAGCTATACATCTTTGGCTCTTGCGCGAATCCCATGAATTACTATATGGACAATTTCTAATTCCAGCCGTCTGAACAGCTTCATAATTAGATGTGCGGAAAAATGATGATGATCTTTTGATTCAGATCGTTTAATCTTTCTCGCATGTAGCGAACTTGTACCACTTGTTTGCGTTAAGGAGGAAAGCAAAATAAATTGCTTGGGTTTGAATGAATCCCTGAGCGTGTGTCTCCCTGTTTCAAGTCCCGATGGCCCAATTATGTCCTTGGCTAAAAGCTGCTAGTACTATGCATGTGTGATTCGAAGCTGAGGATAATAGGGAGGCAGAGTGGACGAAAACGCAAGGAAGGGAATTGCATGTTCCAGGTGCTTTACACGACCGCGAAAGCTGCTGGGAAAAGAAATAAGGGAACGGGAAAACTTTCTCGTACAGGATAGCTACTGTTACAATTAGTTTCAAAGATAATCAGGAGGAGGGCGGATATTATCTTGGGTGTTCATTATCAAATGCAGACTTGTTGAGCGAATACAAGAATTTTTAGCTGGATTTTTTTTCATACAGCTGAAATAATAAATTAGCATGTGTCTAACGGCTCATTCTGTGAACTCGTTAAAGGTGAAGATAAGTATGTAGCCTCACTCCCAAATACAGTTTGCCAACCCAAGTCTACGACTACATACTACCATGGCTAAATTAAAACCTTGAGGTTGTTTTCAGAAACACAATACAGGGTGAATTCATTGAAAGCGGTTGGAAATGTTATAGACTCAATGAAATGATGCTTTGTGGAAAGTAACAACTGGGCAGCAAAAACAAAGCCATAACTACCGGATGCAATAAGTCAGAGCAACTACCAGGTGGTTCTCTCTTGGAGCATAAAATTCCCTACTGCAACTCATGTTGATGACTTATTCAAGCAGAGTGTAAAGTTTGGGAAAATTTTAGGCTAAGATTAAGTGTCGTTACACCCAGTTATGTGGGACAGGGCAGGGACCGGCTGGGCTCTCAGTTGTGTATTGGCACCGTGACTTGATCCCCTGTGTTGAAATCGACGTTTAGAAGGGAGGCAGGAAAAGATTGGTTGAGAAGCGAATCAATCATCGGATCTCGGAGACGTTTCATCTCACACATGATCGACGACAGAAGACGGAGCCTTCACTCACCTAATTTCCCGGCGACAAGATGAAGTTGTCAGCGAAAAAATTTTTCGTTACCCATCAACAGCTTTCACCTGGTGCAATTCCACGCACGAGGCAAATCGAGACTCGAAAACTTTGTCAACGTCTTCACGTATAAGATGACACACAGGAGAGCACAGTGGAGGAAGTGAATGGGAAGACTCGCATTAACCAAAGAGGCACGAGATTATCACACTAATCTGCCACTTGAAGCTTGCGGACGCGAATGCGAAAGAACATAGAGATGAAAAAGTGAAACAAACTGCCGAGATGGGACGTTGTAGCAAAGCCGGTGGATTTGTTCGGCACGCAGTTGTTGGCTCGTGACAATTTGGACATTGAAATAGTTCCATATTTATATATAGCTTTCCTGAGATAGAAATCTAAATTTACGCACTAGTCGAACTCACGTTATCTCATCGGTTCCGCCCTACTTTTCTCAACTGCTTTGGCTAATAGTTCCGCATCTAGCAGGTGGAATCTGCGACCAATTACTCAGCTTGTACTCCTCACTTGTCTAACCGCCAGTGCTTAAGGAGCCGAATGACAATGTGTGCGTATAATAATGCTATGCCTACGACGCTGTAGTCGCCTTCAGTGGCACCTGCTGCGAGTTTGAAAGCGTACTATTGCATTTTCAACTGTTGCACATCATGTTTCTATCAGTCTTTACTTTGATGTCAATCACAAGTTATGAGTTAGTATGGCTCCAAATGCAGATGAATGGTGTCGAATTTATATTATAGCTTTAGTTTTTCTTCAGATATAAAACTTCAAGCACGATCACATACAACCACTTACCGAGAATAATTTGTTCAACAGGTTTCATCTTCAATGATTTCAGCCCCAGTAGTCACAAAGTCGACGGAAAAGTCACTGCTGCACCTATTTCTAGACAAACTGGCGTCCTCAAACATGACGACCATGGGAAGGTCAGCTGAGGGTGGCAAAAGAAAGGATTCCAATTTAAGTCCTCCGCAGTCCCTGCAACCGGTTTCTCTTGCTCAGGTCCAGTATGATGCTTTTGGTCGGGGACTGAGTATGGCTGAAATTTGTTCCCAGTTCACGAACGGTAGCGGGTCTGAATTCTATTCCCCCATGTACCCTTCCAATTACCTCAATAATACTGATTGTTATAAAGTTATTCAAGGTAAGTAATCTCTTAGTATGCGAAAATAATTATGACCCGGTATTGAAAGCAATGGTTCTTACGGCAGCTTTGTGTTTNTGTTTTGCAGCTGGAACGGGGCAGTGTATTCGTTTAAGATTCCTAGACCATTTCCATATAGAGTACTCAGAAAACTGTGAATACGATTATCTAGAAATACGTGACGGCCAGTTCGGCTATTCTACATTAATACAAAAGATTTGCGGTACATCTCCGCCCACAGTCATTCAGAGCGCGGGCCGTTACTTGTGGCTCAGATTTCACTCAGACTCCGACATTCAGTACATCGGTTTCAAAGCGGTTTATGAATTTATACCTAATCCAAGTAAGTTAATCAGATGGTTTTAGCCCGCTGCCAAACGCTTCACTCGCCGCTTAGGCATTTGAACACTTTCCCTGAACCAAACACTTGCTTTCACTTTGCAGCTCCACCGCCTCTAATTGAAGACTGTTCGATAACATGCAAGAAGCTGAATGACTCCATCGGTAGCTCTAACATAAGTGGCGACTTGATAGCCAAGGTGAAGAATTTCAAAGAACCTGTAGATTGTACGTGGATGATTGAAGCGGAAGAGGGCCAGCGGATACAACTCAACTTTGAGGACTACGACCTTGAAAAACCAAATGATTGCGAGCATAATTTCATTGAAATTTATGAGTCTGATGACCAGCTTACTACAGACAGACGGAAGAAACAGCTCTGTAGTAGCATGAAGGCGGTGTCGTACGAATCTACGGGGAATGTGTTGTACATCAGATTCTACTCTCACATCGATATGAAAGCAGCTAATCCAGACCTCAAGTCAAGGTTCCTTGCTTATTACAACTTTTTCAGAGAGAGTAAGAAGTTTTCCTCACAGAACCTCAAAAACACTTTAATTCGTATGTTAGTGTATTTAAAGTGTTGCACTTCTCAGACGGAGTAACCTAGTCTACTGAAACAATTTCAGAGAGTCCAATGGCGCCTTGTCAAGCACCGGCAGAACATGATTGCTCGGACAATACATGCATTTCCGCCACCTTGCTCTGCAATGGCAAAAACGATTGCAAGTTACGAAACGACGAGGAAAATTGTCAAAGAGGGGTAAGCGAAGCGATAAATGTTAGATGTCTGGCTTACTATGCATAGCGATGATGAGGTTTGAAATCTGCATTAACTACTGGTTGAACGCTTCTTCATTTTGCTTCTAGGATACCGGCGAAAAGAGAACGGATATTGCAATGATAGCCTCATTAGGCTGTGTTCTTATAATTGGCATGTGTGGCGGACTGTTCTTGAATATTTACAGAAAGTTACAACGTGACAGGTCCGAAATATTAGAACTGAAGGTACGTAACCGTGAATTCTATTCTGTCCTCCACGCAATGGAAAAAATGGACTTGGCGACGTCATTTTTTATGCTCGAAAAGACTAACATCCTTGTACAAAATTTTAGGACGCGCTGCAAAAATCTAGAGAATCCATGATGACTGCACATCAGTCAGTCTCAGGAGGCACGCAAATGTATTCGCCGCAAACTTATGGATCGTCTCCACAAATTTCGTCGCATGAATCCGCTGACAGTAAAGAAACTGTTCTTGAAAAGCATCCACTTACTCAAAAAAGGCACAGTAACGGTACGGGTGTACGCTCTGTGGCTGCCAATGAGTTTGACAACGGCAACGGAGATGCAAGTAATGATGAGGCAGAAACGCTGCCCAGAGAACCATCCACGAAGCCTTCGCCTTCAGCTCCTCCCACCATGATTTCGCAAGCCAGTGGTCCAAGCCAAGGTGGAAAAGGTAAAGCTTACAATGGAGACACCAGAAAACCATTGCGCGTCCAAGCGGAAATTGCCCAGAATGCGACAGTCTACAGTCCTCCGCCCCCATATCCAACATCTATTCCTCGTTCAAGCTTTCAAAATCGGATGAATGATCCTCGAAAAGAGTTCCTAGCACCAAAGGAGGAGCCTGATGGCGAAACAACTGAACTTTGCATTGAAGTTCGAGACTCAGCTTGTCAAACAAGAGAATCTTTCCTCGCTCAACTAGCCCAGAAACAGGGTCGAGAACAATCGAACCACCGAAAAGCTCCGCTTGCACGTGGAGAAGCTGTTGATACTTTTGATGTATCAACATCAATGCCGAAGCGTGCGGCAAGGATTCCCAGACTTCATGATTTCCCTTCTAATATGAGCGTTGTCTCCACCTCTTCTACAGGTACAGATAGGATGGGCGCGTCTTTAGGATCATTAGAAAATATAGACGAGTATCAGGAATAATGAATGAATGCAAGGTAGATTGTAGTGTAGCATTTGGTCACTACAGCGCAGCGTTGCCTGGCGCTGAAGTTATAGTAAGCTGGTTTCCTTGCTAATTGCCAAGGTTGATATAGTATACGAGAGGTCGGCAAAGCCTGAACCTAAAGGAGCTGGTCCATGAAACCGTTTCTGGATCTTGCTTATCTCTAATTTTCTTAAGACAAGACATTACGTAAAGTGCACATAAGCATATGAAGGTAAACACATGTGATGACTCACATGACAGCCTTAATTATCAGTTTGACGATTTCCCCTTCCTTACGCCCTTAAGCGTGTGATGCATTAATGCCAAAGTGGATAAGCCGGAACATTCTGTGTTCAACAGTTTCCCAATTTAGGAATGGAATCTTATTCTTTTGTACGTCGCCATTTTTATCTGGGACCACAAAGTGAATCTTGTTTGCATGCTAGTTGAAATATGTTAATAGTTAACGATTGCATCTATTACGAAACAAGTTCGGAAGAAGACATGATTATAGTGTGATTGCAATGCTTTGTTATCTGACAATTTTTTGAGATAAAACATGAAAGCAACAGAGCTTACTAGTCCCTTTGTTTGATTCCTCTTTCTGTTAAGGTGTTCCATATCCTCCCCCTCCTGGTGAAAGAATACGCAACATGTCCTGCAATTTAAGAAAATGGAAAAGAATTAAGTATGTCATGGCTGCGGGTAAACTACTTTCAAGTTCAAATCATAGTTTGTGGAACTAGATTTATAAAAATTGGCTAGTTCATGTAACAGTAAGCTCTCGAGTTAAGCATTTTGGGCTACTGAAAATGAAAGCCGCAGCAACTTGCTTAATTAGTTCAGAATACGATTTTTTTTGAAAATATTCACGGGTATCACATGTCAAGTATGTATGTACAAAAGATACACTGTGCTACGCCAGATAATAAAAGTTTGAAAGTAGTAAAAACTTAAGAAATTTCATGAAGTAGTAGTATTACCCCTGGGTTAACTTCCAACGACGTTTTTCCACCGAGATTCAAAATTTTGTTCTTGCCGTGACGATGCAGCAAGTTCTGACCTCGAGAACCGCAGCTACCTCCCTTCATTCCATATGGATGAAACACTCGACGTTCCGTCAACACTGAAACGGTCATCTTCTTCCTGAAAATAATTTCTCTGCGTACCCCATCACCACCAATGTGTTTTCCTATTCCACCAGTGCCTTTCTCAAGACTAAAGTGCTTCAAGATGACGGGATATCGAGTCTCCAGTATTTCTGGGTCGGTAATCCTAGTATTTGTCATGTGCGTATGAATACCACTTCGACCATCCCATGTTGGACCCTTCAAGCAATCAGAACATTCAGGGTGCATAAAGTTGGTACACATTTAACTGTTAACTTCAGTTATTCACGAATTCAAGCTCACTGCTCCGGCTCCCACCGGCGATTGTTTCGTAGTATCCCATCGTCTCATCGCCAAAAGTTAGATTGTTCATACAACCTTGAGAAGCAGCACAGGCTTCGAAAGCTTTTAATATAACATCAACGACCCGCTGAGAAGTTAACACGTTGCCACCGACCACAGCCGCATCTTCAGATGGACACAAGATCGAGCCATCAGGTATTATGATCCGTATAGGAGTTAAACATCCCTGGAATATAGCCGCCAATATTCCTTAGCATGCGGTCCTGATGATATCAAGTTAAAGAACACCTAAATGTATATTTCTTACCTGATTCAACGGAATATTTTGTCCCACCAAGCACCTAAGGCAGTATATGATAGCAGAGACTGTAATTGCACGAGGAGCATTACAGTTTCCCCAAACTTCGACGCCAGTTCCACTAAAAGGAATCAAATAGTCAGATTAGTAGTGCCGAGGATCATGTTAAAAGGTATTTACGACTAATATTTGACGAACTTGACTGAGAGCCTTACGTAAAATCGAAGACAGCGCTACCATTAACTGGATCAATGGTGACCGTAAGTACTATTTTCGACCCGTCATCCATAGAATCTTCTGAATACAATGTGTTTTTTCCTAATTTTTTACCAAAATCTTTCAACATTTCACGAACGGCTACTTCTGCGTTGCATTGTATATGGCTCATGTATGCTTGGACAACATCCAAGCCGTAGCAATCAATCAATTCCAAGATTAGATTGATTCCCTGGAATTATAACAAAATTATAAACTGTGCATTTCATGGTTGAGAAATAAATCTTTCGATTTAATAATTTTACCTTTTGGTTCGCCGCAACTGCTGCTAAAAGATCTGACTTGTTGTCCTGTTGAAAAAAACATAAAAACATCAATAAAATCCTCCTCAAATTTTACTCAACTTACGGAAACAGTTATGGGCAAGTATGATGTTTTCTTTTGCAACATTATTTAACATAGTGCTTAATTGACCTTTGTAAGCACTTTTGCACGCTTAAAATACAATAGGTCGTTCAGCTCTGTCCGTCAATACATAGATGCATTGAAAATACATTACCTCAAAATTTCTAGTGCCCGAACAGCCCGGAAATTGCCCAGGCTTCATTAGCTCTTCTCTAAGCTCAACTTCGCGGAAACAACCGGCAGAAACAAGCTTAAAGCTCTTAAAACACGCCCCTTCCTCCCACAAAGCTTTTGAGTGCGGCGGCATGGACCCGGGAGTAATACCACCGATGTCAGCATGATGTCCACGACTAGCCACAAAAAAGATCGGTTCTCCGCCATTCCTAAAAATCAAAAACGTAAACGGTTAATCATGCACATCCTGCACAGGACGGTAAAAGTACAGAAAAGAATGACCATAGTTTACGCTTACGGCTGGAACACAGGAGTTATAACAGTGAGGTCAGGCAGGTGGGATCCACCTGCACTTGGGTGGTTCGAAAGTATCACATCGCCAGGAAATAAATTCCCATGAAGGGCCTTAAGCTAAAATTGAATGGAACACTTAGAATGGAACACTGGCTATTTAAGGTCTTCATATCCGTAAACAGGCAGGTTCAGTAAACTCAGTCCTCAAGTCAGAGTTTCAAAGGTTTTTTTAACAGTAATTTTCAGCTAACCTGGTATTGCACTGCTTCTTGCATGGCACCCAAGTGTACAGGAATGTGGGGTGCATTCGAGACCAAACCGCCATCGGGTCCAAATACAGCACACGAAAAGTCTAGCCTGCAAGTGATATTATGGCAATTATGAATCCATACTGTCAAAGGAATAAAGGAAGTCTAGTTAACGAACAAAGCTCAGCAAAACTTCACCTTTCTTTAATATTTGTAGAAATTGCCGTTCGCTGCAAAATTCGACCCATCTGTTCGGCGATACTCATGAATCGATGAGAGAATATGCTAAGTTGAATTGTGTCTAAAGACGTCCCAATCCGAACACTAGTAGAAGACATAACTTTAATAACGATGTCACCGTGTTGCGAAATGGTTGCCAAGCATTCCGGCTCCACAACTATTGTGCTCAGCTTATCCATGATTATAGCCGGGCCTTCGATTTTACTGTTGGAGCTCAGAGACTCGTATAAATAGACAGGCGTGGGAACGTAGCCGACGGATTCGAAAAACACATTGGTAATCTTCAAAAGGCACAACAAAAAGTGATCCGTTAATATTTGTCTTTAAATTTTGCTGTAAAGAACAAAAATTCCTTAGTTGGAGACTTCCTTAAACAAGATACCTTAGTTGGAGATGCCGTAACATCTGCGTGGCTTTGTGTTTCAACTTCAGCTATACCACTTTTTCCGATCGCTCTTACTCGCAAATCATCTACAATAATTTTACGCGCTGGTATCGTGAATCCGAATTCCTTAGAGTACCTGAATAACCCAGCATTCGCTAACAGTACTTATACATTTTAGCGCTAGTAACATTGATCCTTGGTCCGAAAATGTCATACCGGTTTGTAAATTTATCTTCAAAGCTCTGCAGTCGTTCCTTTAGGGTCATTCCATTAACTAATGTCTCCTGGCACATCAATGCACAGTCTGTGCCATCATATCTTAGATGTAAAAAAACTTCTGTATCTATTGTTTTCAATCCAGGTTGCTGGCTCTTCAGATAATTGCAACACACGCCTTGTAGCTCTTCTACACGTGATGCAATGTATGGCATATTGTCTGAAAAAAAGGATGTTTCGCCTTCGCAGTGTAATCTTTTTTTAATAATTTGATTTTAACATGCAGGCTGCATACCTAACGAAAGAACTTTTCCTGCGGGCTCTTGCTGCTCATAAACGACGTCAGCTAGTGCTAATCCAAAAGCGGACAATATTCCGGCATAACGGGGTACAATCACAGTTTTCATCCCAAGAGACTTGGCAACTGCACATGCATGCTGTCCGCCAGCACCACCGAAACAGGCCAAAACATGTGTCGATGTGTCAAACCCTTTACCCTACATAAAACCAAGCACAATAACTTCATCGTTTGCAGCAAATTTAAGCATTAGGAAAAAAATGCTATCCACCTGTGTTATAGCTCGTATAGGTCGACACATGGCTTCATTAGCCACTCTGATAAACCCTAGGGCAACTTCTTCTACTGATATATTCGGCGAGCCTTGTGAGGTTAGAAATTTATTCACATCAGCGGACATTTCTTTAAAAACGGAAGCTGTAGCATCTGCGTCTAGGGGATCGTTATCTCGTGGTCCAAAAATCTTGGGAAAAAATTCCGGCAATAATCTTCCTAGTCGTAAATTAGCATCTGTGACTGTTAATGTTTTAGCGCCCTTCCTATAGCAAACTGGCCCTGGCGAGGCTCCGGCAGATTCGGGTCCTACAACGAATAAACCTGAACGGAAAAATAGCTGAGATCCTCCACCAGCAGCCACAGTGCTTATGTCCAACTGTCGCAAGGTGAAAAGTGATGAATCGATTAGCACTTAAGTAATGCACTCCTATTGATTAGCAGTTGTTACGGCTCGAATGTTACCTGAGGCGCTTGGATAGTTATTCCTGCTGTCGTTGATTCATATGTGTGCTCAAAATGCCCATCGTAACGACTAACGTCTGTGGACGTACCGCCCATGTCAAAGCCTATTACAGGGACTTTCGCATCGGTATAGCATGTCTGTGCGTAACCTACTACGCCACCGGCCGGTCCAGAGAGAATTGCACGTGATCCGCAAAAACTAAAGCATTGAGATCCAAACAAAATATTTCAAAATGTCACTAAACTTTCATTATTGAGGCGTAAAAACTTTCCAAGGAGCTTACTCAGTAACAGCAGAAAGTCCGCCATCACTTTTCATAAAGAGTACCTTAGATTCCTCCAAATTGTGAAATCCAGCCATAAAACCCTAGGTACAGTTGAAAAAGATTGGTAAGCTCAAACAAGAACAAAAACTGTGTAGCTCATGAAATAGCGCAGACTTTCATCTCACCTCGACATATTTTTTTATTAGAGGTGTAAGATAAGCATCTGCTGATGCTGTAAATCCTCTTGGCACAGCTCTAATCATAGGCATAACATCGGATGACAAAGATACGTGTGAAAATCCAAGCTTTAAGGCCAGTTCTCCTATTGCTTTCTCATGGGCTGAGTACCTATGTTCATAGCATACGAATTCCCCATTGTGGAAGTCAAGTCTTGCATTTAGCATTTTCACTTTTTCATTTGTTGTACGAAGCAAATTTTAAGTTTAATTTAACTTACATATAAGAGTGTAGCAATACAACTGCAAGACTTGCAATACCCTTCCTCCGGATGAGCGTGAGTTCCTGTGCTATTGCATCTAGATCTAGTTCTGTTTGAACAAGCAATTTGTCTTTTGTGGAGCTCAAAACTTTTCGACAGTTCTTAGACATCTCCATAGCGCAGTCGCTTCGATCCGTGATAACTCGCTCGTCAACTTCAATAACTGTTTCGTATAAGTTTTCAGGCATCTCAATTGCCTGTTCAGAAAAATTAAAACGATCAAAAAATTGAGTGTATAGATGGAATGCAGTGGCATTGTTTTTAAAGGCACTTCGCTGTACTTACTAGATCAAAAATTTTTGGGCGTGACTGATTACCGATGTATAATAGATCCCGAAAACCTTTGGTTATCAAGAGAGCCATTCGTTCTCCTTTTCGCTCCAGTAATGCATTTGTTGCAACTGTGGTGCCCATTCGAATCCAATCAATCAAACTCCCGTCGATCTTTTCATCACTTGGCTATTGGCAATCCTGTTTCCTGGATGGAGCCAATTAGAAGTTTGAATAAACTTGTGTTTCAGTACTTTTGTCGGCTGTCATTGTCTTGTATGAGTCTGGCGGAATGAAACATTGGACGAAGCGATGATAATGTTACTAACCTGTTCAATGATACGACGAATTCCTTCACGAAGGGGCATCGGAATATGAAGCGTCAACGGATAACAGCTTCATTACGGTAACTTTTCCTGATGGACATCGCGCATATATGTCGGTAAAAGTACCGCCTCTATCGATCGCGAACTGAAATTTCATTTTCAGTTATTTTGTTAACTTTGGCTCTAGTATTGCAGAAACTACGCAGAAACACAGAACCATATGCTAGCTAGAAGACTTGAACACTATCTCAAGACTTCGAAAGGACGTTATGCAGGTATCACTAATCTGTACGTACTACGCCGCACGTTAATCAAGAGATTTATTTTTCATCCTTTTTCCCAATACAATCATCAAAATCATATGATCACTGTTTATGTTTACCAATTCACCGCACATGTCCATCTCATGTAGTTTTTACACTTGATTTGCCGGCCGGCGGTGAGAAACAAAACTAAAACCTGCGCCAGACGTCTGTCTGTGATTCTTGACTGTGGACCAGTGGATGAATTGATGCATAGAGAATAGACAGCATCCACGATTTATGTCCAGTCATAATGACGAGGTAAGATGTGCTCTAAATGAATTCCTCCCTCGCGGACATCGTAGAGTTGTCCGGTAGTTTCTGAATGGTTCCAGACACTCTACAGACAATGCAAATTGGACAGGAACGAAAAAGATTCACGTAATAAATGTTTAAGGGCGGCTAAACTATGAGTTCAAGATAGTTTGCACGTGTGTCAGAAATTTCCTTAATATTGGGGCTTTAAAGTTAGACATTCCATTGTATATTTTTGCAAACAGTGTGTGCCACTTCAAGGTAATTAGAAAACTTTTTATACGATTGGTCGGTCATTGGTTCCATTACGAAGTCTGAGATTCTCATTATTTTAAGTAAGTGCATCTTTTACATTTGCGAAACTGAAAAGTAACCTGTTGATTCAATTTTGCTGAAACGGACAATATTTTAATCATTGACTCATCCATATTTATAGGTCTGATCGAATATGTCTCGGCAAATGTCCATCGATAACCTCTGGACGCAGATGATACGTCCCGACGGTCGAGGTCCCAAGGAATTAAGACATATCCAATGTGCCATGGGTGTTTTCGAAAATGCTAGGGGAGTCGGTGGTAGTGCGTCCTTTCAGATTGGCAACACTAAAGCTGTAGCTTCAGTGTACGGACCACATGAGGTTAGACATGAAATTGTAAATTTGAAAAACTCTGGAAAAGGATTAGTTTTTCTACTATAGTTAAATGAAATGAGTTTAATCTAACAAAATTAACAGCTGCAGTAAAATTTCATTGTAAAGCGTCGATATCAGCTTTGAAGAAATCGAATGGTTTCAGGCAAGAGGGACTCAGAAAAAGAGTGCGACATCAAACTTGGACAAAATGACGGTAAACTTTGAATTCAGCAGTGCAACTTTTAGCACAAATGAACGGAAAACATCTACTAAGAGCGATCGAAAGTCTATGGAAATGTCAGTCCGATTAAAAAGCATAATGGACAATGTATTTGTCCATCACTTGTCAGAAGGATCTCAGGTGGATATCTACATTGAACTAATACAGGATGATGGAGGGGCTTACACCGCATGTGAGTGACGCTATTTGTATATTGTAACGCTTTAGATTGTGGGAAGGATATTGAATTTAGGAATAAAACAAGGCAACGGGATATGAAAGTGTCAAACTAAGAAATTGGTCTCTCGGTTTCTCTATTTGATTAGGGGTGATTGATTGATGCTCAGGCTGCATGAAGCTACAGCATGCGCCTGAGACGCAGTTCTGGACGA
>VRMD01001171.1:0-18498 GCA_009872375.1 Sminthurides bifidus
GTTTTAAGCTAACTTCAGAAATTAGGGATTTCAGCGACAACGTATCATCGATTAGTGTCATGGTACGTTTTCTCTTGTATGATTAAAACATTTCCAGGATGCAAAACCTTGGCCTCGACCTGACTAGCAGCAGCTGACATTGTTTGAGTCGTCTAATTGACTGCTTTGATTTCATGAAAGTAGGACAAGTGCAGGAATCCCGATATATTGTCATGGATCGTAGAAATTGTAACATTACTGGAATTTCAAAACCATCGATGTCATTGGAATCTTAAGTTTAATTTAAGAAAAGGATGAACTTTAACGACAATTTTTGAGAGCATTTAGCTTTCATTAGATCAGGAAAGCAGTTATTGGACGGCTGTAGGGTAGTTAGTCAGTTAATGCACTATTGATTTGAATTGAACCTTGCAATACAAACGGTTGTAGGGTAGGATTACTTTCGCTTATGAAATTTCGAGATTGCAATGATTTATTTATGGATTATGTGACAGTTGACAGGGCACATCACTCCCCTTGGCCTTGGATGCTAGTATTCACCTTGCGAGTGAGTGTCAACACCCTTGTCATATCAGATTTGCTAAAATAGAAAGTATTAAAAGGGAAGAAATCCATGGCACATGAAAAGCCAATGTTATATGAAATGACAAGATTACTTCAGCTGTTACATTGTGAAACGTGTCACTTGCAAATGACCGGCCGTTACTGGTGACAAAAATTTCACTTTTTACGTTTGCCTCGGAGCAAAGCGTACTCCTCGCACTCTATATGAATGTCACCTTTGGACCCCACCCCCTTTTCCCTTATCTCGCAATTCTGATGTCTTTACATCGCAGCACGTATGCACTAAGGCATTCCATGAAAGCTTTGATGGGAATATTTTTCATATGATCCTTTTCAAACACCGAAAGTTAGCAGTGTCTGCACCCCAACCTTACGAACGCAGTTTCACGTATTGAATTCAAGATTTTGCTGCGAGGGAAAATACATTTTTACTTTTTTAGGTTCGGTAAAGAGAAAAAAGCTTGAGGAAACTCAGCCCTGATGCCGACAATCTATATTGAAAGACGAAAGACATGTTGTGGAGAACCGCGCCTGTTTAAGAAGTAACGACGCACGTGCCGAAATTAAATGTCGTAGGTTGCCGCGTATGCATGGTTGACAATTTGAATCGAATGTGCGAAAAGTGTGTAAGCCCTCTACGAGACAGTTAAACAGCGAGAACTTGCTCAAATGTTTCTCTGAGTTCAAAAAAGAGTTAAATATTGTGATTCCCTTTGTTTTGGCAGACATAAAGTGCGTGAAACTACTGCTGAAATCTGGCAGCAAAAATGGTCCCATTGAACAGTTACGCATTGAAATGATGTCGCCAGTTGTCACTTGCCACAAGCATACTATACAAGCAGGATTCTGGCATTTCATCCACCTCCTCTTGCCAACTGAAGCGTGACCAAACGTTAAGACTTAAAGCACTAGTTTGTCTTGAGCGTTATGTGTGCTCAGCCTGATAATTCAAATGATTTTATTTTCGATGAGCTTAACTTCCAATTTCTCTAAAATGCCGATATCAAGCTTTTCAGGGTCACCAACCATACTAGCTAAGTTGTTACTGACTTCTGATGCGCAGATCGGCTCATGACGAACTGAAAGTCAGATTCGTATGTTGATTGCATTCTGATACGTAAACTGCGATCTTATGCATATACTGACCACACGTTAGTTGAAATTAGAACTTGAGTTTTTAATGACGTGCTAATTGGTAATATCTGACGAATTTTACAGTTCTAGTTAGGATTATAAAGTGAAAACGTCTGCCCCTTCGTGGTTGAATTAAAGTTGGAGACTAGATGAAATTCGCACAATTATTTTGTGGAAAAAATAAAAGGATTAACACCGGATTTAAAGTTGTGATTTATCACTTTGTTGCCAATTACGAACTGCGGTTTTATGCATTCGAAATAAATTTGAAGTCGAATATATTTCTGACACACTTACCTTGTCAGTAGGGGAAAGATATTATCGTTTATTGCCCCTAAATTTGACTGCTGCTCACTACGATGACCTTCATACATAGCTTTGATGAGCATGAAAGATGTGATGGGGGCAGGAGATGAAGATTGAGTTGATGTCTGATGACGATACCTTACGTTAGCGCAGGAGATGAAGCTGAGACTGCAGCTACGCACACCCCAGTAACGATGACTAAATCGAGCAAATGATATCGAATTCAAGATCAGGATAACAAAGACTTTTAGTCCACTTTGGTTGGTAGCCGGTCATGTGTTCCCTTTCTTGCTGATATTCACGCTAATGTCTGCTCAAGCTGAGCTTTAATTATTTACTCACAGCTGTAGCTTTCCGCAGCTTCTCAGATCATCATCACAAGATATGATCAGGAACTAATCAGAATCCGTAACAGCCTGCTTTTATTGACCACGAGATGGCCACGGCCATGAAGACGAAACGACGTGACGCTTCAGGACCTCTATTCGCTTTCTCATACGTTTCCTCTGGCTCGTACCAACTGCTTTGCAAACGAAGGCTTTGAACGGCGTTAGTCTGTGAGAAAGAGTAAAAACCATGTGTATCTTTTAAAAACCAGGAGGAAGACGAATTTCTTTTCCTATTTATATTCAAATGCGGAAGATGATTAAAAATTCAAGTAGAAGGTACAGTAACTACATTGTTGAGCAGCTACAGTGCATATCATCTACTCCTCGAACTGGGAGAATTAAAAGAAGAAAACACTAACGTCATAGGGTTCGCTGTGAACGCTATTGTGAGTCCTGGTTTTACACTTTTGCCGTGACGAAATAAAAGCAGTCATGAGAGGACTACAAGGTAAATGACAATCATTATGCTTAGGCTAATTTATTTAACCAAAACCACGCTGAGCTTGTTAAGGACTGTGAGGTGGTGGCGGTACGCGTACACGTTGTATTGTCACTGAATCTGATTACGATTTACTCCCTTTCATTGATGTAAGTAAAAGAAGCCTGGTTTACAGTCAATTAAACTGCTTAAGTTTTGACCTGATTCCAGTCCGAGAGTTAACCATGCCGTCGACGTCGACGATCTTATCCTCTCGTTTTCCACTGAGCGGGATGCCTGGCAATCGGCAATGAAGGTGAAACTTACTCTCAGTTTCTTAAAATTGGGCGAAAATAGTTCAATTTTGCAATTTCATACATGGAAGATTCTTTGCAGAAAAATACGGCTTGTGCAGCATGAACCGGCTAATATTAGTCTATAACATGCTGCTTTTTCTGTCCCACCTTATCTTAAAACTGAAACTTGGAATCCGAATGCTTGATTTAATTTTCCACATCAGGGTTATGAAGCATGCAAACTGCAGATGAATCTCTGGCACTTCTGGCTCAGTTAAATTCGTGATGTGGGTTTCCCCCTGAACACTCTTAAAAATGCTAGCATCATTTCAATTTCACTAATGTGCAAAAATATCGCCAGCTTTGGTTTTCTGTTGCTCAATCCACCGCAATCGAATCATCATCTGATGAAAAGGACACGATAAACGCATTTGAATACATGCTAGCACAAGGCAATAATTCCCCATCTGTCGCTAATGTGTTCATGCTCATTGAACATTAGTCTGACTCTTATCAAGATCAATGGATTGCTACCACTCAATGAAATCTGAGTAGTGCCACCTGTCTCGAAAAGGATGTTGACTTTTCGAATTAAATGAGCCGTGTAAAAATACTGGTTCTTTTGTACATCCCAGGAGCTGTGGCTTGTCACAGCACACCTTATCGTGCTAAGATGAATCGGAATCAAACGGCATTTGATATTGCCCTGTCGTTTTCTATTTTCATCTTTCGATTATAGCCGTGAAACCGAAACTGGCTGGAGTCTTTTCTGTTGATTTTGCTCGACTTGCTTCAAGCAGTTGTAAGAGAAAGTTGAGTGAATCTGTGAATGGTGCTGAAGCCTCTTCTTTCTTTCTGTCAAGGTATGCGGTTGAAAAGAATGCCATGACGGGCTGAACAAACAACCGCTCTTTCTACGTATGTAAGCACGTCATGGCTGTTCATCTTTAATATTTTACGGCTGAACGGATACTAGGCTAATTAGCAACTCCCAGCTCCTGTTGTTGTGCATAACCAAGTGCCGACAATGTCGGTTCGCTAACTCGCTTGATATTCCTATGGCAACGTTTGCTGCAACGGTACAGGCCTATTTCTTATTCCTTGGGCCCATAAGCTCGACAAGGATGCCTCATGTATTGCGGTAATTTAACGAAGTGAAAATAAGATCATCGTTCAATCTGTCTACTCTGACCATTATTCCAAAAGCTACGTACGATGTTCAATAGCTATTCCTGATCTCCGAGTCAAATGAACTCAATCACATGTTGCCATGTACTAAAGAATACGTTTCGTTGGCTGTGATATGTTTTCGCTACGGACTTTGCAACAAAGCAGAAAAAAATCTCATTAGAAAAGTTTTGTCTTCTTATCTAATGAAACTCCATTCAAAAAGTCAATCAGGCAAGTTAAAATGTGCCTGATTCTCGCCATCAGGTACGACATAGAGAAGGATTTGTAGGTCTTGAGATTCCCCAAAGACTCAGTCTACATGCCGTTACTGCATCAAATTATATCTGATAAAAAGCCAACGGTTACCGCTTACAGCTGCATTCCGCGAAACTGTGGTCCACTCAAAGAAGCACGTACTCTGTAAATTATAATCGTCGCTGACAATAAAGTTTCGCTTTTTAACAAGCAAAAGACTTATGGCTCATTTTTTTAAAGTTTTTAAGCATTTCCTTGAAAAAGTCGCCGAGAGCACTAGTTTGTTGACATGACGACAAGTAGAAACTCAAAAAAAATGCCGTATCTCTCAACAGATGAAGACAAAGGATAAGGAAAAGTGCGAGACTGCATGCCAAGAAAAAGACATGTACACGTTTACGTGTTATCTGGTCAAACGTTATGGTAAGGTAAGCAGGATGACAGAGAGGTAATTGTGGACGTCCCAAGCTATTATGACTTCGCACCTGGTGTTCTAACTAGTGAAAATACACCCACTGCTGGTGAATCTCAGTGTGAAGGCAATATTGAGGCTCCCAGCTTCGTTGCACCAGGCGTAACATACTTTGTTGAGTACGCAACTGCTCAAAGATTAATAATAATTACGTCGAGGACTTTAATAGGCAATTGCCATAAGGGAAACGAGCAGACAATAGAAAAGAAATAAGGTTCAAATGGGATTCTGGGCTACCACCATCACTTTCCACTTACTTGTACACAAGGTAGAATTGAAGACACTAGATCAAGAATATCCGCTACTCGGACTCCTTACTGATATGTAAAAAATTGGGAAATTACATGAACCTCACACTGAGTCGGTCGGAGGCAACAATAGAATTTCCGTGTATCATCTGAGTCAATGCGACCAATGAACGATGATCATCACCGTTCCATAAAAAGCAACGCTTCATACCAAGGACTCGAGTTCGGCGCTTCGGCAAAAATCTTGAAGATGTATTTCCTTCGTGTACAACATAGGTAATGCATGGTGGTACAAAGATTTGTACAACTAGTGACATGGATGAGGAAATAATGATCGTGACAAGTCCAAGATGTATTTTCAGCTGTCTACACGACTCATGTTTGTAATGCGTCTTGGCCGGATGGCTCCGGTAAGGATACATGGGCAAGCTATCCTTTGCATGAATGAAAATGCAGAAAATAAGACGGCCGGCTTGGAGGAATGAACCAGTTGTGCTTTGACAGAGGCTCAAGAGTGGTTTGCTTCATAAAGCAGCTTTTAACCGGGTAAGAAAATAACTTGATTCACTTATAGGCACATGTGAAGAAAAAAGTCGGCCGGCAAATTAGGGAACCAAAAAGCAAAGCTGAGTTTTATTCGCACAATTTTTTACACACTCTGCAAACGAGAGAAGTTCCTCATCACGAGCTCCACGGTTCGATTGCAGCTTCCGCGCCATTGAAAAGTTTTGAGCCTCTCTATCTCGTACATATTTATAAAACGAATGTTTTTAGCTGCGGAATCAGAATCCCCTTGACCTTAAGCCTTGGCGATCTAGCCTTGATTTTGTCTCCGTGAAAATAAGTTATTCACGGATTGAACCTGAAAATAGGGTCGAAGGCGAAGGTAACTGATATATTGAAGTCAAACTGATTGGTAGATCTTGAACTCTAAGCTGAGGATATTGCCAAGGTGGCTTGTCACAATCGCTGATCTCAAATCCCTTTATCAATCGGCAGATGACTTAAGGTCACCAAGATTCGTTAGCAGTGAAGCAAGTTGTGAGACCTGGGCGGGGATCAGAGATAGCTCCATGCTGCATTTCGGTTGAGGCAGACCATATTTTTTGCTGAGCCCACCATTATAAATTAGTGCAATACCAATGCCGAGAGTGAATGTAAATACATTAGACAGAGTCTAGGAGAATTTACGGCTCTCGTCCGAAAGTAAGTGCATAAGGAATAAAAAAGAGAGAAAGATATGAGATGACGATGACGATGACTCTGATTTAGGCTTCCGTACGCTTGAGACCCACATCCGTAATTGCAAGCGGGGCAACATGATCGCCCTTGCTTGCCAAAGTTAATGAAAATACTCTTCATCCCCCAACCACAGGAAGATAAACGCATTTCTCATCTGCTTTTACACTACGACTTGGATTTTCTCACCTGTTTTTGGCCCTAGACAATACTGGCTGACTCGAACACTCCTTTCTTCAAATACTGCAACCTTAATTTTTCAAAGTACACAGTAGGCAGGCTCGCATAAAGCCTTAGTTGTTGCATTCACGTCTCCTTTTGTTACCACAGCATTCACTCTCACGTGGTTCTATTTTAGCAAAGGGATCCTCCACTGTAATCAGCCTATGTATCGCTAGGCAATTTTTCGTACTTTTCTCTCAGTTCAGGTGAGAGAAGGAAGAAGACGCATGGATGAAACGCAAGACTGTTCTTCTATGCACACCCGACGCTTCGAACAGCCCACTACATGTTACAACTTTCTGCGTTTTTAAATTACAGAGGAGAAATAGTGCCAAATGGTCTTTAGTGAGCGGAACGGTGAACTTACATTCGTGCCAGCATCTTTCATCCCTTCAGTTATTAATACAGGTTCAATTGTACCACATCAAGTCTAGGACTTGCTTTTTTTATGCTCGAGAAATGGTTCGGTGCGAAATGACCCAACTTATTAGCGCAAATCAATAGGTAATTAACCGTCATCAAGGACTTTGTGACCAGACTGAATTGACTTGGTTACATGATGACACGGAGAGACTGCAAGCCTACAATAATCATTTCTGCTTGTACCGGCGAAGATTTAGGAAAATATTGTGACTGATTGATTTGTATACTCTTGGATGGCAGTGACAAGGGACAAGAAAGCTACTTTTGACCGAGAGCCTAACGAAAAAGACTTGGACAGTTATAGTTTACTGTGAGCTGAGATTGTGACCGTGGTTTCAATTATGTGTTACTTTCAAGGACGGTGAACGTTACCTTCGATTGACCAATGCTTCCGAGTCAATTAAAACTTCTCGGTACTGTGCAAAGTTGGGAGCAATTACAAGTTTTTATCGACTTATCCACAACACGGAAGTAGAAATCAGCCGCAGAGATTAAATATTGAGTGTTTCAACACCAGACGATTTACTTTGACCTTGCTCGACATTTGCCTTTGTTGGACTTGTGCAGTTTTGATGGTATTTTTGGGCACTACTTGAAAAATCTTATAGTACCAATCTTGTGAGACAGGAATGGCTACGACATCAGTTTGGACATGCAATCTTAGTTAAATCTGTGCTTGAGGTAGACAAATTACGTGTGGCTTTGTCCTTTGACGGTTGCAAAGCAAAAGTTTAATATGAACACGCAAAGCGGACGCGAATAAAGCAAGTGCAATACTCACTAAGGTTAAGATGCCGAAATCATCAGAGAAGAAGCCAAAGCTCCATGATCGAGCTGAGACGCGAAATGTTATCAAAATCCAGCCCGAGTCTAAGAAGAAGCCAAGTTCTGTCAATGCATGTAGTAGTCAGCCTCAAAAGAATCCGTTAGATAGGAAATGCTGGTGTTGCCGGGTTCCGGCTAGTAAAAATGACTACAGAATATTAGCATCAGCCATTCTATACGTGGTGCTATACTCTTGCGTTTGCGTCCAAGGTCTGGAGAGAAATCCCATTAGTAATGCCAGTGTGTTAAGGCTTGCAAGATGGCACTGAAGACCCTACTAATTTATTTGTACAAAGGCTGGGACTGCTAACCACTTCTGTCAAGTGGGAAAGTACTGAGAAGTATGACCCGTCTCAAGTATTTTCTGACGTCGTAAATGTCACTCCCGCGGAGGCTAATTATCATCGACGTGTGGCTGCAAGGCAGGCCCTGCAAAATGACACAAAACCATGCGTTGGCGATTGTCCAACTGCACTTCCTTTACGAGGTAGTGCCGGCAGTGGAGAGCAAGGCAACTACAAGCCAAATGTCTTGCCGCAGTGGTCGAAGGTTATGGAAACCAGGCGGAAGAAATTGCAGCTTAGTNCAGTGGTCGAAGGTTATGGAAACCAGGCGGAAGAAATTGCAGCTTAGTAAAAACGAAAGCGCTTCACGGGGAATTAGCCCTCGTGATAAGGAAAATGGTTCATGGTCGCAAAAAGAAGATCTGCAGACGTCGGGAACTGCTCAGTGGAGAATCTTCAAGTATGTGCACGACCCTGCGGAACTTGGAGTTTCGTCAAGTAACGGCTCAAATCTGCAGTTGCGATCTCTCGACGGTGTCCCTTCCAGTCTGGAAGAGTATCGGACAGAGACAAATTTCACTTCCTCGGAAGAGGAGCGATTTTTCAATGAGACTCTGACCAGCACGGAAAGATCGCTCATTCGGAATTCATTTTTTGCGCAATTCTCCTCCAATGCGACTAATTCCACGGGAATTAATGGCACACTTCCACTCGATGCCTTCAGATCCAGACGATCACCCTTTCGTCCACATTGGAGAAAACGAAAAGCTGTACACTCACCCAGAAAGAGAGGCCTTGTACCAAGGCCCCCCTTCCGCAAATCTGCATCCCCCTCCACCTGGACTGGCTGTGGTCCAGTCAGTTGTACCTCCTCCGATTGGCGCTCCTGCACACATGCCAGCTCCTCCGTATCAGCCGAAACCGTTACATCCAATGGGGATGAATGACCCATTTCGAGCGCCAAGTTCCTTCGGTCAATTCAGCAATGGGGGTGATTCACCTGATGAGTCGCCAAGCTTCAGGTTACCGAGTTTCCATCATCCGTTTGCAAAGCCAAAACCCATGAACATGCAGCGACCAGACGGCAGAAACCCCCAGACCAGAGGGAAACGAAGACCACCTCATCCAGGACCCCGCAATCAACCTATGGGAAGGCCCAACCACGGCCCAGTACCTTCGGTCATGCCTGCTCCAAGACCCATTCCAGTACCCCGGCCCAGTCAACGACCCCCGATGTCCCAAGGACCTGTCCGTGTTCCGGCTTCGTCTGGTGGAGGCATGATGCATGGACCGAGGGCAGCGCCTCTTCGCACCACCCCGCCTGGCCCACCGCCAATTCAATATAGTTATCCCAAAAACGCAGAAAATATTCAAGACATTTTAACTTACTTTAATTCGGATGACAACGAGATTAGCAACGCTGGGGGCAAATCTAATTTAGGTCCTCCAACTTCTAGTCCTGGTATTGACGCCTTTTCGAACGAACTGAAAGAAATTCATGGTTCGCTCTTAAAAGATATTCGAGAGTTTGCTAAGCGACCTGACATTCTGGCTAATGAAGGGGATAGAGAAAAACCTGCGAAATCTCATCCTGTTCCAATCCCGAGACCTTCTATGCAATCTCTGGTGGAAGATGAAGATGAGGAGGACCTGTTGTTACCAAAACCGAAACCTGTGAGGCAATTGATTGATTACAAAACCAGGGATGAGGATAGAGAAATGGATGTTGAGAGGGAGAGGCGGCGTGACAGACCGGAGAGGGACGAAGATAGAGACCGTGATTCAGATTGGGATGATGATGACCGGAAGAGCTTCAATCGCGGTTCTGTCAAAGAAGACGATAGATATGAGGGAACAAGTAAGCGCAATAGAAAACCTAGTTATTCGTCCTCCACTCCTAGCTACTCGTCAAATCTGAGAGACGATGAGGAGGAAGATTTAAGTGTAGACGAAGAACGCCGAGAACGAAGACCAAGTTCGAGCAACAGGCACAAATACCGGGACGAAGATGACTTCAGGCCCTCTAAACCACGACCTAAGACAAAGTACACGAACGACGATAGTGACGAGAGACTTCGACCAACTCAAACTCGCGCGCAGTTTGTGCAAGACAGCAGAGAGTTGGAAAGATTACGACGGGAGAGGGAACGAGAACGCCTGAGACGAACCAAGTCCGGAAAATCAAAATCGTACAGAAGCAAAAGTAGCAAGAGTAGGCGGAACAAGTACTACCAGCCGGAAGGGTCGAACAACTACAATCGGTACCCTAGCTCTAACAATGGGAAATTTCAACACAGACATCGACATACAAACGAACGTACTCAATCTGTAGGCAGACCACCGACCGCCATGGACGTTGCCTACTACCAACAAAGGAACAGACCTGTGGTTATCAAACGACCCTATGAGCCTTATCGTACTATCGACATCAAGAAGCTCGAAAGAGAAAGGCAGCAGCAGGACCAATACTGGAACTCGGTGTCAGCGATCACTGTCAAGCCCCGGGACGCATCGAAATCTGCGTCGCAAAAACGCCCTATCGAGAACCATTTTCATTACTACGGGATCACTGCCACTGCATCTCCTAGTCCATCGCCGATGTACTCAGAAAGAAAAACTGCGGCATATGGTCCGACTATGGTGACGAGCAATAGCAGCCCCGAGGACGAAGACATTGTGGAGATTCACACGAGTAGGTCCATGACTGATGTCGGAACGACTCCTTCGTATCCGTTTCACGACTACAACCAAGAACGGGATCGAAAGGCGAAACTTCAAAAAATGTACATGGATTACCTCCAGAGAAAGCTGGAAGCTCAAGCAGATGCGCAAGCAGATGCAATGCTATCGTCCTCCACGCCATTCGCCCCTACCTCAAGTTATAAACCGAAGCGTCCGATGAGAATGAAGATTCACATATACCCCAACGAGCAAGTTCAAGTTGTTGACCAAAATAACAGATCCGTCTACAGGTCACCACCTGCATCCTCCTCCTACGTGCCCTCTGTCCAAAGACCCTACGCTCCCAGCCCGGCTTACACCAATAACTACTATCACCAGAGACCAAGTCCAAGCACACACTTCTCTTCTCTAAATGCCTTTGGACACTACAGGAATCCGTTGCAAAGGTCATCCATTGTCTCCTCTCCTAGCTCTTTTGTAAATAGCGCAAGAAATTTCGCTCCATCTCCCCCTCCCAATGGCCCGGGTGGCAAGAACAACAACGTGGTTCTTCACTTGCATGTTCACCGAAGAAACGGCGAAGGCGAGCCTGAGCAGGATGGCGGAATGATGATGTCTGGATCGGAGCATAGTGTGTCCACCATCAAACCATTGACTTATGAGTACGACCTTTTTAAAGCTAAACACGTCTCAAAATCAAAGATTTCCTTCATAGTATACAAAAAAAAGTAAAATCCTTTATGATTTTAAATTTCAGCGAAATATATGCCGGCACTGGAGGTGAAAATGGTAATATGGACGGGATGGATCCCACCAACAGTGGAGACAAGGACGCCAGACGGCAAACGAAATTACCAGAAAGCGATGCAGATAAAAGCATTTCAATGGAACTGCCCATTCATCAAGACAAAGTAGACGATGTTTTAACCACATTACTTAAGTTGCGCGAATAGAGGGAAATTTGTTCATGTAATGATTATAGCAATTGTTTTGACGTAACTTTAATTAAGCTAATCAGGGAAGGTTACTGAATTCACCTTGGCGTAGCTCTATATGTACAGTATTCTAGAAAGTATTAGAAGTGAGATTAACTGTAGTTGTGTACGCAGACTTTGTTTTTTTCACATGCCATTGTTTTTTTAATCATGATTTTTTTTCGTTGCATAAGTATGAATGTGCTGTGAGACATGATTAAAATGAATGCGAATGTTATTTTATGACGGGCTTGCTTTAGAAAAATTGTATTGAGGCAGTACACCTTCTTTAAAAAGTGACCAACAAGTTTTTTCATTGTGTACGCTATTGCTGCCACCAGGTGGAATTTACTATGCTGGTAGCCGTGAAAGAGCTTCAAAATACTGGCAATTTTAACGCGTAAAAAGAATACTCAACACATAGCGTCAGGGTAGTCATTGTAAATTAATGAAAGCATTTAAACTGTACTTCGGTGAGATTTACATACTTCAACTGTATTCATTAGTTGTGAGTCTTGACTCCAGTGTGAGGACTAGGGCCTGGCACACCGTTTTTGAAAAATTGTTTAATTGCTTTCCAAGTGGCTAAAATTCAGGTTCCAGAGTTAAGGCTATCAACATGAGTCTGAATTCTGGAAGCCTCAGGTATTGTTTTGACAGCCCGTAGCCTAGCTGTACATCAAACATCACACCTCAAATTACAGTATTTTCTTTAATTGAATCCATGACGCATCCCTTTTATCTTGAATCTTTGCTTTACGTTGTACAGACGTTGTCAAACACTACACAAGAGTCCTAAACAAGAGAACTTGACATTTAATATGACAGGCCATCATGAAATCGAGGCTGTCAAGAAAGGTGCTGAGGTAGCGTTTGTGACCACAAGTATACATAATTGAGGGCACGCTTCAAGTTCAAAGCCTGAAGCATAGATTTACTTAATGATGAAACAAATCCACGCTGATCAACATCCAGTGCTTTCATTATTAGCGTGACAATTGTGATGGTGATGGAGCGTGCACCTGTCAACCTGTTTGATCGAGGACGTCTGAATTCAAGTTTGCAGATAATTGTATAACTAGCTAAATCGCAGGTGTCTAGGCCTGTAAAACTTCCGGTCGCATTAATGTAAATTTTCAGTCAGTCTAATAATCATCACCCATTATGCTGAACGACAATTAGTGCATAAAATCAATCAATCATTCGTCACAGATTGCCCGTCTTGTCTTTGTCTTACTAGGCAAAATGGCAGCTAGGCTACAAACACATTCATGAACTTCAAATAACATTAATAACACATTGTTTCGGATGAGACAACCCATTACGGCTTTTCAGCTTTAAGCCCGAAATTCAAGAATTTTCAAAATGACTGATAGGTGCTCCACTTGGAAATGCGGGAAGTGACTTGAGCAACTTATGAGGAAGCTTATGGCTTGAAAGGACAACGAAACAAGTCCTTGTTAAGGAAGCGTCAGCTGTGAAACAATGGCTTAATCAGTAAGTCAATCCGTACTTTTTGGCACAGAACCGAATTTGATTTCAATCCAACTCCCTGCCCACTAATTTGACCCTTTCCATCGCCCACAGAAGCAGCAAGCAGTAGTAACGAAGAGGATTGTAAGCAAGAGGCAATATTTGTACGGCGATTGCCATTAAGGACCGAGATAATGGGACAATTTTCCACGCATTCTCAGCATTCTCTAAAGGCTATCATAACATGACAATGAAGAGCTGCAGATATGATATTCTAATTACAAATTCACGCGGTGCCACCCCGGATACAAGTGGGTTAAAACTTTTCAGGGTATGAATAAATCCATCCGGTCTTCAAGGCTGATGTCACCAGAACACCAGTATTCTCCAATTTGTTTAAAATCTCCTGTTTGATCACATGAGTCTGCCGACCTTTCGTCCATGCACTTAATGTCTACCATATGTTGCATAACAGTCCATGTTATTTTTTAATTTGATTCAGACTTCGCACCGTATCACTATGAGAAAACAAATACATCTTGCCTCTTCCAAGCACGGTAGTAAGCTATACAGTGCTACTCGAAGCAACTTCATTAAGACGTGATCCCATGCTTGCAATCAAGTCATGTATTCTCGTATTGGTACACATTAGTTTGTTTGTAGGTAAAAGAGGTAATTCCTTGTTCGCTGAAATGAGAAGTTTCTTTCGACAAACGTTTGTTTCAATAAGACTATTCTCACGTCCTGGGTCTTACCTCAAGGTGATTCGAGAGCAAACGAAGATTGACAAAGGGAACATAACGTATGCGTAAAACTTGGCATGTGCATTCCCCTAAACCCTTGAATCTCTGAGGGTCGTTTGGGATATGCAAGAAAATAAGGCTGCAGACGTCCTTCAAAGTCTACATGTGAAAAGTTTACCTTACACTAATTTTTAATTAACGGAAGCATAAAACACGAAACAAACGATGAGTTTAACAGGCATATTGTAAATAAGATACGGTATTGCTGTTCCTGCGTAAGACCACCCTGCCTTTCCATCACCTTTTTGGCCCCTTTCTCAAGTTCGCTGAGTCGTTGTGCGCAAATTAAAGTTCGACAAGGAATGGTTTTTACCCAAAGCTTGTTTGTTTTTTAACCGCTTAGTTCCATTTCTGTACTTGAATGCAAAGCCAATTAGATTTGGCAAGTTATGCCCATATCGGATATCCAGAATTGGCAATTTATCAACACGGAATGGTGATACGGAACGTTTTAAAGAGGGAACAAGTGCTGCTACGTAACAATCAAATTCGTTTTCCTGAGGCCTTCCATGTCTTCATGGGCGACTCAACGAAGTAAAGCATCGAATGATTGGATCGTTTGTGGCGATTACTGCCGCTTAGCTTGCGCACGCAATTTCAACCCGTCGAGCCTGTTTCAAACACTCTCACTTATCATGCGTGCAAGCTAACAATATGAACTTTTCGCACAATTTAAAGCAAAAATGGGCAAACGTTTGAGAATTGCGCCTCGCTTTTACTCCTTCTCCTTAGCCGCTTCGTTTCCTCTACGAGCATACAGCCATCACTTTCCGCTTTGCACAGAAACAGGAGCACAATTAACGACAAATTACAGTCATGATAACAATCAAGGTCGAAATTATGTCTCTCTCAAGCTCCAGTGAAACAGAAGTTGGAATGAAAACGTTTGTGGCTTCATTCTTATTAGATGAATAATATTTTCTGAACCGAGGAAATCATTAGGCAGGGAGGATCGTCTGACTATTCAATTGCAAACCGCCGCCATCAGTGAGCATATAGGATAAAGAAATCAAGAGTTTAGGTAGTAGCTGATGCAGATCAAAATATCTCATTACTGTCCATCTGACCTTGGTCAACCGCAATCGGACCGGCCTATTGCACCTGAATATTTAGACATGGTGTTTGGTAATCGGTTCTGGAATCTTCACTATAAGAACTTGGTCTTCTTTGTACATTGGAGGTGTCGTCATTAGTACCAATGTTGATTATACGCCATTTAAACTATTCTTAATGCTAATAAGATGTGTATTGAAATCATTCCAAAGTAAATAACTGTCTTTCTCGAGGCTGACAAGTTACTTAAAAAGTGGCATTTGAATACCGGTTGCAATTTATTTAGTTCAGGAAAAATTGACTCATCAGATAGGCTAGATACATGTTGCAAAGGTCCTTTTTGTTCCAGGGAAAACCTGCTTTGGGAACGCTTTTCCAACGCCCACGGTCGGCTTTAGTCACATGCTCTGCTTCGTGCCAGGTGGATTAGACTGAATTTAGAGTGCAAAATCAACAACAACAAGAGCAGAGCAACATTGCAGTTTCGCCGTTTTCCTTACTTTGCACTATACCACCAGGCATGGGAGTATTGAAAGTAAAAGCAGGTGCAGGTTTTCTTATCAGAACCGGCAATAAGTTTCGCAAATTCGAGCTTTACAACTTTTTCTTTATAGCTTGTGGCAAGTAGCATAGCTAAGGGTAAGGATAAGTGGAGCTGCTCGTGACTGGTGCCACGCTGTGGGTAACATGCTGTAAGCTTATTGAATACTTTGAAATGGCAAATAGTTAAAACAATTTTGCAAAGTTTATGAGATCGTTTATTCGTACCGTTCGATGTGATACTGTTACCACCTGCTGCCGCGGCACTGAATTGAGAAAAAGCAATTTCTAATGTGGAGCATTGAATGATCTTAGATCTTCTTACTGAAATTGCGAGAATAGGCTAAGCATCGATGGTTGGTTATGTGTACAAGCTTCAGCCCTAAAATAGAAAAAATAATTAGCGGCCATATTGCAAATGCGGGTTAGCTTAACGATCTTCTGTAGCAGTTAAAGTCGTTCGGGTAACGCTGAGATAAAGAAAGGTTGTGAAAATAACCAGAGAAGGTAATGATAATAATAGGTTTTAGCTGCAAAATGGTTGTGGCTTTGACGAGACGAGTCAAGTTTTCAGCCGTTCATTCCTGAAAGTGTAAAGTAATTTATCGCAAACAACGCAGTATTATGCATACAATTCCAGCAAACGTCAGATATGCATATGGAAATGAGTGTCTGAAAGCGGATCACGATCAACGCTGACATTACAATATCACACTGTTTAGTCGGCAATGTTGATTTACTGCTTCGTGGAGTGATACGTGAGCCGATGACATTTCGTGTGCCTGATAACCTAATCACGGTCTGAGGGTGCAATGCAAACCTTTTAAAAATTCAAAGCAGATATGAACACTCTGTGGGTTAATTGCACGAAATTGGGGATTGCAGAAAGCCAAGACCATGGGCGATATCCTTCGTCCAATTGTACTGATACCATGTGCTGATGCTGTGTTACCTTCTCTTCATTAACCACAGGACAACCATTTTTTGACAAGATTGCGTGCTCATTGAGCTTGCTATCATGTGCCAAACCATGACCTACGTCGATTTATGTTCAGACCATAAATGCACCTTTCCTACTTCGCACCAATTGGCTAAGTGACGAATCACTACGGTCTAAATTATGTCACAAGGATGCAAAAGATAGCAAAAGTAGTCCTTTTCATTTAATGAGTGAAGGTGCGGAGCCCGTTGTTTGTTTTTCTGTTAAAAGCTATTAGAACCAGTGATTTATTAGCAATTGCAGCAATTAGCTAACGTGCTTCAGAGAAATCCATATTTTGTACTTTGTGCAAGTCTTAACTCAATATGTCTTGTGCAAAAAGTTTTAGCGAAGTAGCCTACAGCTGACAAAGGATTTTAATTCATTATTATGGGGCCTATAATTGAAAAAATAAACCAGCTGTATTTCTTATTCTACTTAAAAGCTTAATATGGGTTTGCGAGATCATTGAACACGTTTCAAAACAAACAGCATGATTGGCTTTCCCATCATGCAGAATTTCCGTTCTCACAGACAAGCCTAGCTCAACTTAGACGTGCTAAGCTTAGTTGTTGCCGTACTCATTGCGTGGGGATGTGGATATTTCTGAATCCTTTGTTCTGAAGATGAGTTCAAGTTTAATTAACCAATTCGCTATCAAACGATTGTTAGGATAAGAGTTATTCTTTGGCTTGAAATTCGTTCTTTTCGCCACCTTGAGTTCGATGTTTTTGAAAGTTTTGTTTCATTTCTTATGGAGGGACGGATTTCAAACGTTTGCGATTTCTACAGAGACAGACTTTTATTGCTTTATTTTTATCATTGAAATTGTATTAGACCTGAACCACCCACAGTTTGGAAGCTGGTCACGTTCGCTCGCAATCCAAAACGCTATTATTAAGCACGATCGGCCTCTGTCATTGATTAAATCATGAGTTTAAGGAAGAACAAGGGCTACACTGATGCGTATGAGTGTGGATTTGAACCACGCCACGAATGATAAGCAAATGGTGAAAAATTACAGTTTGCTGTAGGTTAATTAGCGATCGCATGGCTACCTCGCGTGGCCTTTGGTTTGCTAAAAATCCTTTAATTGCAATTACTCCTGAACAAATTCAGCACAGACAGACGAGAAACCGTGAAAAATCCTCACTAATTCCCACCCTATGTTTTCCATGATGTTGCTCCGGATACTGCGTACGTGCCAACGGTATGAAACCCCTGTATTTTAATCTTCCATGTTTTCAATCTTTTCCTCAGCCACGGTAAGAAAAAAATTTGCACTTATGCTTCCACTGACGTTGCGAATTGTCTGATCCGAGTGATAAGTCTGTTCATCATTCATGAAGTAGAAAAACAAATGAGTTGAGAATTGAGCAGGGAATGAGTGTGTAAATGCAACTTTTCAGAGCATTTGGTATGAACGTGCCAGACATTTTCATTTCCCATTAACTAAAAATGTAGATGTAGCAATCTGAGCATTAACTTTGTATCCAAGTCTTCAAGTATTTTAACCAATAACCGCAGCCGGTACAAAAACCCTAGGCAGAACACCTATGGTACTAACACTCCTGACCTTAAAGAGATGCGCCAATTACTGATAAATATGCGCAAATATTAAATTAAGTTGCCTTACAATCCTGCCATCCTCTCAAAACGTAACGGTGGAGAAAATGCAATTTTGCAATGCTCTAAATTGCAAGTAATATCATTCTAATTTTTTTCGGTTTCCACACCGTTTTGAGAATA
>VRMD01001172.1:0-18495 GCA_009872375.1 Sminthurides bifidus
CCTCTGAGGAAGAGTTGCATAAATGAAGAACACAAACCCCGAATACACAGAATTGACAGACTGCACAAGAGCGAGTTCGTCAAGAAAACGATGTGGACACGAAGTTTACATGCTGGATCCACAAAATGTCTTCCCTCTAACCAAGCAATTTAAAAGTCCTTTGAGGTGGTGACACAAAGATGCTGAGGGCGCCGTTATACAAGTGTGTAAGAGAAATGGAAAAGTTGGAGGAATTAAATAAAGTTTTCTGTTAATTGCAACTTGGGGAACGGGTAATGAAAGCCTTAAGCGCTGTAGAAAGGGATGAAAGGCATATTTAAAGGATAGAAGAGTCCATGGTAGTGCCGAGCACTCCTGGGCGGCGACGATCCCACTCGTTTACTCAGTCAAGTTCAAGTTGATTTCATCTTCTGGCTCATTTACGATTTCTTGTTTGTCTCCCTCTCCTGCTCTCGCCGCAAATCCTTATTGTACTTGCCTCAATGAATCGAGACTACCGTTTCACTCTTCGCTTCAGCGCCCAGTATTATCTCTTTGATCCTTAAAGTACTGATTAGAAGTCTCTGAATTGGATTCCCGTTATGGAAATGGCACAAATCTTTTTGCAGATATATTTATTGAATTAACAGTTACTACAGACAGCGTTATAACATGCGTTTCGCAGCAGTTTTCGCATTGCTCCAGTATTATCGAGAGTTCAGTTAGATTATAATGTAGGAACTTTCGTCGTTGCAGCTTGGAAGGCTGATTAGTTCATTTTATCTTATGGTTGGACACATGTGCATCAAGCTATTCCTTAGCTAGACTCATGGTGTAGGAAAAAGTATCTAAAGAAAAGTAATGGTATCAGCTCCAATTTTGCTCAAGTGCACATGCACACATCTTAAATTTAACATGTGTAATCTAGTTGTACACGTTTAGAAGAGACAGTGAATCGGAAAGTTGTTTTATCGATAACGTTACCTTGCTACAGTCATCCTTCAGCTATTACATTTTAAAACGATAGTTAAACGTCAAGAGGTATGTCTGAATCGTCAACTGGTCGAATAATGTATTCATTTATTTCGAACATAAAGTCAATATCAGCTCCTTTCCGTATCATCAAAGGTGAGCTTAGGTCAAATGAATCTCTTATAGGAATTTGATGTAGGAGTTTATTAAAGAACATGAAGCTGTGTTGCAACTCCAGCTTTATAACCACATCAACTTAGATTCACGAAGGCTGTATGCTGAAATCTGAAATGAAGTTGACGGATCCGGGAACCGATCGTTCCGAATCGGTTTCCACCTTCCAGGCTCTGCACTGGCAAGACGATAGTGAAGGTAGATCTTAGCGGGATGAAAAACATGATTATGAAGACTTGATGCCGATGACATGGTGCTACATTGGAAACATTTGGGGCTGTCAACGTGTGGTTTGATCCTCGAGAATTGTTGAACCCCATGATGGCGATATGAATGGAAACTTGAAAGGAGTTAAGCTGGGGATTCTCTCACGTTCTTACACATGGCAGACTTGGATTGTTGAAGCCACAAGGGCATGGAGTTAAATGGAATGTCAACCATAGAATGACATTTTTTCTAGCACAAAATTGAATCATTGTGAGCTTCCTTGTGTGTGAGTTGGTGAGGATTCTTTTTGCCATATTGCTGGGAGATTAGATGTTGGTACGTAATTTTTTATATTAAACACGTAAGGCTGAGTGGAAAAAGAAAGATTTATTGAAATATTTTAGCTACATGACGATGATAGAGTGCATGGAAGCGGGGTTGTAAAGGCTGCCGCTATAATTCTTCCCCTTGTTTCTTCGGCCACCATGATAGAATTTCGGCGGTAGAGGAAATCTTTAGGATTTATACGCATATACAGCATCACCAAGGCATTGAAACAGAAGTGTTGCTCCACGCATGAACCGGAGAAGGCTGAATACACTCGTAATTTGTCCAAGTGTCAAATTATTATTGTGAATGCTCGAGAAGAATACACTATTGAAAAAAGTTGATTCACGTGTTTGGTTCCATGAAAAAACTGGAAAGTATCGCTCGGGATGCAGAAGCACTCTCAGTAGTGGGCATTATTGGGTTGTCAGGAAATCGTGGATTGTGCTCCGAGGTCGAATAGTGACGACAAGGGGGCTTTTTTCGAGATACAGGGTGTGATTGTGTGAGACGGATTTTTTCACAACGTACCCATTTTCTGCTGCATACTAGTGTGCCGGTGCCGCACTTACAAGCAGACACTATGCAGCAGAACACAGAACTGACTCTCTGATCTTCTAAGAGAGGTTCAACAGTTTCTGTGTCATTACTAATAGTGGACGGTGACCCGTGTCGGGTGAATACTGATTTTTGATAAGCTTAGATAGAATGAGGTAGGCAAATGTGCGTATTGTTGCTCGATGGCAGGATAAGAGATCGTTGCATTAGGGAGCATTTGGGGATGTAGATTTATATTAGGTTTGGACGAGGGCGGTCGCACTCACAACAACACTAAGAAGTAATACTATAAAAATATTACTTGTTGAACCCGTTTTTTATGCCGTGAAATAAGTCACTGCTCATAAAAGTGGTCGTCTGAATGTAAACAGGATGAAATACCCGGGGCTGAAATGGCTCCGTTGGAAAAGTTTAATGAGGTTCGAAAAAGTATGCGACATCGTTTATTTAGTTATGCATACTCCGTAGGCTTTTAATGTCAACCGAGCGATTTGGACAGGATTTATGCTGCTTACTCTTAAGCAGAAAACGAGACAGGAAAGAGAGCATGGGTGGGAATTGTTGATTTTGCACTTTTTTTCAAATCAGTTCAATAAAGAAGGATTTTAGACCCAGTAAATAATACGTTAGAGTTGGAAGCACGGAGCAGCTGCGTCAATTTCTCTCGCAGTGGACTCAGGTTTCATCAATACGATAGACTTGACAGCTTAAATTTGTAACTTAAAAAAGATTCATTACAAAGTGATTTGACACCATTTATCGTCTAATGATCCTGGACACGGCGTATAAACGTAGCAGAGGAGAAATGAGTGCTATGTTACAATAACGACATTTCATTCACATACTACAAATCAAAGCAAGTCAGAATCAGCAAGATTGTTAATTCGAATCTCTTTGGTAACCCAATGCCTCAGGCCAAGCTTGGTAGTTATAAAATATTTCCAACGGATTCATTTTTGCAAACAGATGCAATAGGGTCAGCATGATTGCAGTCTAGTCGTGAGCAATGAGTGACTCAAGGATATTTAGAGATGACACTGACATGATTAAGAGTACAGTAAATATGTAATTTTTAATGTCTAAGAGATTGATAGGAAGGAATTAAGACCAGCGTAATCCAGCACGGAATGAGATGACTCAACCAAGTTTGATATTAGTCATACTAACTTCTACTGGTCACGCTGGTCAGATGTTACTTAAAAACACGAACTGCTCCTCTGTCTGATTATGAATGAATTGCCGTCAAAGGCAGGTTTTGTGCGCAGCCGTATGTGTAGCTAGGTGTAAGTTATTTCAGTGATATGAATTCGGGCGGCTGTCAAAACAGTCGGTTTGGGTTTGAAGAAATTGCGAAAGCGAATAACGGCATAACTTTCTCGTTCAAATAGTAAGAATGGCTTTTCTGCAAATGCGTGAAGAAAAAGGGTTCTACAGAAAGCAATAGAAACTTGATGAACAATAATTTGAACTGTAACGGTTTCGTACAATTTTAACCCCATAGGAGTCATGATTTAGAAGAGTGTAAGCAAGCGCAAGGACGTTTTGGAGCATTAGAGATTTAAGTTTTGTCATGCGATTCAGTAGATGTAATACACGCATAAAATTATGGAGGATGATTCAAGTAATCTCGGTATTGTTAAACGCTGTGGCAAAATAAATTGAAGCTCACTCTTTTTCCATTATAGAGTGTGATAAGTTGTTGGATTGCTTTAAATTCGCTGTAGTTTATTATAGTTTCGTATAGTGGTTAGTAAGAGAAGAAGGTTCGGATGTAGGGTTATAAAGCTGTTGCTCGGACTGTGAGGTTAGGCAAAGGATGACGCATTGGTGAGTAAAGGAAAATTGTCAGAAGGCAAACTGGATTTGTTGTATGGTTGGGAGAGGAGGAAGAAACGCTGTATACGTGCTGCCGGTCTAGGTGGGTGACTGCGTGCGAGGAGTGATTTGACTCGATAAAGTTAAAGTAACTTCCGAGGAAGAGGAGTGAGGTTTTAGTGTGCGACAGGAAGTGCAACCGAGTAGATATTCTCTGTGCCTGATTGAAGTTTCTTTTTGATTACAGAGTGCGCTCTTGCTTTTTAATACGTTATACAAGTGGAAGTGCAATACTGCCCTCACGTTGAAACGTGCGAAATTTGTGGACCAAAAAGGTAAGACTTTATAATTGAATTATTTTCATCCATGTGCTCTGCACATGTCCTTGCAATTAGCCGAAGGTAATTGAATTCCTGGCAGATCGGCCATCAGCAGTAGTGTGGAACATTATGTATTTGCACCGTGCCGTGAAATGATGTAGCGCCGTGTTGTTTCCATTTTTTCGGTCGTTGTGCAAGTGATGGAGTAACTGCACTCGTCAGGAGGGGTTTGTCGTAGATTGAAGTTTGAACTAGTAATATCAGTTTAGGGAATCATAGTGACATGGCGGGATAAGGGAAATTAGTGACCTGGGTGATATCATGAGCGATCAACGGAGCTTAACAATTTCTAATGAGTTTCACATCCAGTTGGCATGTCCTCTCCCTAGCTCCGTTCCTGTCCCTACCGAGGTAGGGAAATCTGTCTTTTGGCGTGCGGCTGCGGCAGAGGATAATTATGAAGCTAATCTGTAAAAAACAGTTGGGTTGCGCTAGACAAATGAAAATCTGGAAGAATAGAGTACCTCTGCTCTTACGGCGTGTTCGTAGAATTGCCAATGAAACCGGCAGAAGCTCTAACTGAGGAGAAGGTCAGGTAAAAAAAAATGGTGCTCGGCATGAGAATTTGTAGCAACGGAATTAGTTGGCTGCTTGTGTTTTGCTAGATTACAATTACGGCGCGGCGGGCTGACAACCTCACGCGTGAAGGGTTGGGAGGGAGGAATTTTAATTTCTCATCGTGCCCTTCTCTGTTTGCCAGGAAGCAAATGAATTGGCGAATTTTCAGCGATTGCGTTGATTACGCAAGGGTGGAGAGGAGGGAGTGATCCAAGTTTGGTACGGCAGTCACTCTTGCATTGTTCCTTCGCATTCGGGCTAAGTGTGTTGAGTCGGGTTTTGGCAAACAAGGAAGAATAGCGACCGGGATGCATAAATTGCAGGGGATTTTAAGGGAAAACTGGTTATTGCGATGTAGTTGATAACGTCAAAGCTGATTTAATTCCCCGCCGAGGGTTATTTGCGGAAGGGGATAGCAGTACAAGTAATCACCTCGAGGAACAGTAGCCCGCCCGGCTTGCACTTAGGCTTGAGCAGGATCGAAAAATGGGATTGAAAGCTTTGCATGACAGCTGCAGAGTTTACCGCAAATGTGCTGTCTAAAGATTTTTAGGGCATTTGGGGGAGGAATTGGGGCTGAAACAGTGTAAAGTTAGTGTGTGAATGCGTGTGTGTGTGTGTGTGTGTGTGTGTGTGTGTGTAAGAGCTGTTGCCACAGGGTCTGGAAGTCTGGAGTGAAACCCTACTAGCGAACTAGTAATACTGATGGCAATATGCATTTCTGACACACAGGGTTCCTTCTCCAGGGTTGCTTGCACTCCTGGAGTTTACTTTATCCGTTTGTCCAGCTCCAAGCTTGCCTTGGCAAAGTTGTTGCGTGTAAGTGAAGCAGGCGGAGGCAGACTTTTCTCGTTGTCAAAGTACAGTTCAATTTGCAGCACAGTCAAGGTAAACTAGGATGAGTCACTCGTAGATTCTGAATGTTACTGAAGCTTGTGATGTTGCTCTCCCGCAACTTGTACGCTTTAATTGAGAGAAGTCTCTCGTAGAAAAGTCTAAAAGCGAAAAAGGCCGAAGTAGGAAACGGACTTCAAAGACTGAGTTGAACCATGTCGACTATCTGTGTATTTGGTCGTTTTTCCAAGCTTGCTCTCATAGTTTATTAAAACGTTTGTGCGTGGTCGCACAGTATAAAATAAGCTAAATCGCAAAGGATACAAGCGTGCGTTTTGAAGAATGGAGAGAGGAAGGCAGTAATAATACCGGTACAATATGTGTTGCATAGCTGGCTAAGGGAGAATGAGCGATGGAGAAATGGAGACAATGATGGGAGTTTGCTTTGTTTACTAGTACCTGTTGTGTGGATGTGACAAAAAGTTGGATCGCCTTTACTAGATTGGTGGGAATGACCGTTTAGTTTTTGTTGCATCAGAGTGTTTTATTTGAAGCCTTGGAAGTGAAGGAAACGGTGCAAACTGCTATACATGTCAGGTGAAGGAAGCTCCAATTCAGTCAGAGCTTAATCACCACGCCTGGGATTCTAGCTGCATCGACATCGGCAAGAGTTGTCGGGCTGGTATCTCTCCGTCCATGTCTTACCTTTTGTACACGGTTGCTTTACTTCATTGCAAAAAGGGAAGAGGAGCAGGTAGACATCGTGACTACGTGCAATGAAACTAAAAGTGCGTTGCCATAATGTCACTGTGAACTCCGAACTGAAGATACGCACAAAGGCAGAGGCGGGGGCAGACCGCGGCTGGATTGGCTAATGGCGATGGGAAATTTGGAGTACTTTATGCATGGAAGCCATTAAATTGCGTAGCTAAAAGATTTTTTTAGATTTATCGCCAAGGGGCAAGTTTGTGTGCAGACGAAGAGCTGTGGAGACTTGAGAGTTTAGTCGAAATGATTTAAGGTGGAATGTAGTAATGTACACAGGTTTTATTCTCGATTCGTTCCGCTACTCTGGATGAGATAATGTTTTTTAGAATCTCTTCCTCAGGTATGCTCTTTATTGGCTGCATCATTTGTGGGCAAAAGCGGATTCACGCATGTATAGCAGACAATGGAAGATGGTGTGGCATTGACGTGCTTGCTTTTCCTCTTAACGTGCTTGCAGCTGCTGGGAGTTATTCCGACAGCGCGGCGGAGTAACCAAAACATACTAGTATTTGCATGACACGGTTCTGCAGTTACAGCTAAATGCCTCGAAGAGCTCGAAAGGCAAGAAAGTGTACGTAAAGAAGGCTCAGACTCTCGAAACAGCCAAGATGTTTCGACTTGGAAAAGTGTCCGGAATAGGATGAAAAGACCAAGTCTCCCAAAAAAGCACAGCCGCTCTCAAGAGGTGTTCACCAACCAGCCTCTGGTAGAACACGCAATTGTTCTGAAATGCAGGAATCTTGTAGATTATTCTACCTTTGTTGTGTTCGCTTCAGAGTTTTTCCTCATCAGCACCAGCATAAATAGTTGTTCGACAGACGTGCATCCTTACTCGCGGTACATTGTTGTGATGGGCTAGCAGTGTTAGCGCGGCGGTGGACTGCTATGTAGCTAATAAGATTCTTGATGACAGTTACAGATTTTGAAATAGTGTGTAATGCTTACATTGTCTCGTTTAGCTTGCTGTAGCTGAGAAGATTTTTTGCAACATGCCTTCAGGCCAGTACGTTTACCCCAACTACCACGCTGAATCTTTCGAAGCTGAAACTGTTGTTTCTTGGCAGTCTGCTGAAGACCCGGCATCGTCATGAAGTACTTAAGTTATGCTATAAGCCATTTTGGGAAGTTTCGTAGACTCGTTAGCTACTTACTTAGCTTTCCAGTGCAGGGACTAAAGCTGAAACTAGCGAAGTAAATGTACTTACCTGAGGCAATGAGGATGTGGATGTGGGGTACACTTTTCTAGAAGATTTGTTTTTGAAACCTGTCATTGTTGCTTGCCCTTGATCTTTGACAAGCACGTCTTGTCTCTTGGAGCGAGAGCGAGAATACTCGTCAACGTCTGACAATTTTAGCAGTACAAGATGATACAAGGATTTAGGTCAGTCTTCGTCATTTTATCTTGAAAATGTCCAAGTTATCAATCAGAAACTGAGAGCGATTCGACTACAATCGCTGGCTAGGTAGTGTATGCAGGGAAGACACTCTTAAGAGCAAACTTGCGTTTACGGTCAATTCGAAGAGCCATAATATGTATTTGCTTTTGCTTCAAGTTATTTGACGATGATTTAAGCATATTAGCCTGGCAAAGGTTTCAACCAACATCTTTACCACATCTGAAATGTTTGCTTTTAGTCAGAGTGTGCAGTTGGAATTAAGAGAAAAGTGGACGATGCCCGTCCGCACATCATGTTGACGTAGGCCGAAAGCTGCGATGAGATGAAAACATGTTTTCCTACTCTCGGATTTGTAACAATGAGAGCGGTCAAGGTTTGATTACACTAGGATTTCTAATGAAAGGAGCCAAAGACAAAAAGGAACAATCATTCTGGTTCTGGACTATTCGCATTGAACTATAGTAGTGGAATGAAAGGAAGGAATTGTGGTTATGAAAGAGAGAGTCCTCTTGGTTGAATTAACGGCAGAGCATCTCTCGTCATTCCCCAATCTAAATACTATGCTATGAATCATAAACTTTGTAATTGAAGCATAAAGATAGACAAGAGGAAGATGGTTTAATTTTTATAGCGTAGGATCGTTATGATCAGCGATGCCTGGAAAGGGAATAGCATCACGTTATTTTGCATTGGTTTTTCGGAGGAGTAACTACTACTTTAGTTCATGCTCGAGGAACGATGCAAAGCCGAGCCAGGTAGTTTTTCTGAGCCTCCAGCTACAAATAAACGGNAAGCCAGGTAGTTTTTCTTAGCCTCCAGCTACAAATAAACGGTATATAGTATCTCGTTCCATTATTATTGGGTAGCCTAAGGAATGGAATTGCAAACCGGATTGTTCTGAGGCGTCTAAGGGTAACTTATGACTCGGCAGGCAGGTTTCGAAAGGCACCTCATCTGTAGCATAAGTAGCTTTGATGGCTAGAAATTGGAAAACAGAACCAGCAATTATTGCATGAAGGAGTCGTAATTATAATTTGCTCGTTGTTATTCTTGGGTATGTAGTAGGTGAAGTTGCCCAAACGCCAGTTTTAAGCATCAAGTTCATGCTTGTACTATTACTGCTCAGAACCTGAGAATGATGATACAGAGATTGTTGGGAATGAATAATGAGACTGACGTCCGTGAAACGCTAGCGAAGGCGAGGAAGTTGTACTACGACAAGAGATGGGAATTCGCATGGCAATCATAGGGTAGTTTCTTTCTCTGTTCTCAGATAGGATAGTTGCCTGAATGTTTGTAGCACACAAAACCCTGCATTCCGAGGTCTTGTAGTAAGAGCAGTTGGCGATGCCAATGATTATTGTTTCTTTATTAGAATCAGTTATGATTACTCTTACATGTGGCAAAAATTATCAAGGATTGTCAGCACAATAAAATGATGGTACGGTCAGGGAGGAATGCTGAGATTCTTTTCAAAAGCTGTTGACGTTATTGTATGAGAAGAAATACGTTTCAGTAAGAGTAGTGATTGCTTGCCGTAACTTTTATTAATCTATATCTTAAGCATGCTTACAGTCCTCTCGTGACGTGTTACCTGCCAACCTTAGTTCGCTGTCATGTTTTGCAATGTTACCCCCTGTAAAGAGATCTTGCTGAGGATCCAACGATTTCTGACAAACGAGCAGAGATTAAACTTGTACTCGAGGAGGCGCAACCCTGAAAGCAGATTATATTATCCACTCGATTAGAAAACTTGAATTGACTATCTATGCAAAAAGTATGAATTTTTAAAGAAAGTATTTTAGATTTTCTCTAACGCTCACACCCAGTATACAGTGTTCAATAAAAGGTGTGAATTAAGTGCTTTAATTTTTATACTGCTCTCAAGTATTGACTCTTGATTTTGATGTGGAGGGCTTGCCAAGGGTTTGGTGCATAATTTTAATGCGTTAAGAAATTCGACCTTCACTTTCACGGCAAGTACGGAAACAAGAGCAACCGGTTGAGGGATTTACATGTTCCTGCACCTCTGACTATAAAAGTTTACGTGGATTTAACTAATTTTATGCCCAAGTTTTAACATAGAAATTCAAGAGCCATAAATAAAAGCAGTAGCTCTCACAACCGATTGAGATCGATTACATGATACATATCAAGTAAATATTCTGTGAAACTTTCTGCTGAAATCCTCTCAGCTTGTGCTATTAGGTAGGCCAAAAATCTGAATTACTTCCTTAACGTCCGGTATAAATGCATGAATATTTTTGGATTTTGAACACAATAAGCTTGAGCGCTCTTTTTACGTGTGTGTGTGAGACAACTTATTCAGTTAGTTTGCATCATGTCCCTGGAATTCTCGATAGTAAATTCTTTCTGGTGCAGCTAGAATTCCTGAAAGGGATCCATGGTCAAGCTTACATGTCCAGAGCGAATTTTTCTTGGAAATGGCGACTTGTAGGATGCTGGATCCGGAAAGTAATTTTTTAAGCGTGAAATTCTACTCAGGGCATAACGCATATATACTTGAAGTAGAGAAAATCACAAACTTTGTATTCTATGCCCTTTTAAATTCATTCATTGCTCGAGGAAGATTGGTGGCATGACGATATAATACCCTGACCTGGGTGGAACTTGAAACGGCTGTAGGTCATGAGTAGGAGCAATGTGCTTAATTTATGGACTATTCTCATAACAATGATCTTTAGAAATGCTAGGGTGCATAACTCCGGCCGATTTCTGACCTGAGGAGAAACGGAACGAAAGAACTACTTCTCTTCTCAGAACATGAGGTAAACGGATAATAAGCTCGGTATTTGGAAACGCCATTGGGAAGGACGATATGACTGGCGAAGTGAAATAGAAAATGCCTGCTGAAATTGTTTGCCTAATCGCTTTCCAGGATTTAAAAATGAGTCGGTGGTGGAAGAGTAGATAAAGTTGAAATTTACGGGCAGAGCTACTGTGAAAAGGTATTTTTGTCGACTTAAAAACCCGCTCGATCCGTAACTTATCTCCCCCAAGTTAAAGTTTTGTGAGTACTGTGAGAGGACTAGTTTTGCCATGGGCTGGTGACTTTTAACCTTTTAGTCATGGAATCAAAGTGGTTCTGTCAAAAAGGAAGAGGAAGAAAAGGACCCGGAGCGAAATGCTACGCGAACTACTACACTAAAATCAGTCAAGATAATTCACTTGGAGAGCGAAGATGCTATGCTTGTTGAGCTGGTTAGGAATGTGAGGGCGGGGGTGGGATTGCGGAGCAAGTAGGGAAGTTGGTTAGCAACAGCATCTTGTGAGAACGAAATGGTTGTTTACGACGATGCTCGGAGCGGTTGTCAACCGTAATCATCGGTTACAAATTAGGGCTGGGTTGGCTAATATTACAAGATGACTTTGGGTTAGGAATAGGTTCTGGTGATGCAGGAAGTTACGGGCGGTGAATAAATCGATGATAAGAAAAGTGCTAAGCAAACAGAAGCGTTGCTCACTCACAGGAGAGGAAGTCTTGCGGAGCACAGTAATTTAAGTGCATGAGTTGCGGTCCTTTTTTTTACAGTTTCCTCTTTTAAAAGTCAGCGTAACTGTTTTTAAACCGAGGATGCAACGTGAGCCAAACTAAAGCGGATTAAGTAACTTAGAATGAACGCTAGGAAGGTCAGCAGTGAGAGGTTCGGCTGGTTCCTTTGTTTTTTGACTTGAGGATGTAAAGGATTGTCTGTAATTACCCTGAGCTAATGGTCAAGTACGCTAAGTTGGACGAAGGAGACGAGGGGACGTTCGAAGATCAAATGACAGCAAGAGGAAATTACACTTGGGCTGGTGTATTGATAGAAGACGCTGAAATGTTGACAAAGGCTTATTGTTTCATCATAGAAAATGCATTAGACTACTTAGCGAATTAATGATATTTGAAACCTGCAGAGACGAGCGTGGATGCAATAGAGTGTCTGGCTCGTTCCTGCATTTATTTTTGTGCGTCTCTGTGGAGTGGCAGAGGATATGTACGCGAAGTAAAGAGCAGACAGAGGATTGTCATTATAGAATGAAAGGAACGGTGGAAGGGATATGAACAGGAAGCTGGGAATGTGTGTGACAGCTAAGGAAATTGATATGCTGGTGACATGTATCAATATTTTGTCTTCTTGGTGTTGTTGATAGAGGATACCCGAGCCGAGTTAGCTGCTTGGACTTTGCAAGTACCGTTCGCGAAATTGCTCATAATTCTGCGAGAACATGTATGATTGATGCTGTTGAGGAACGAGGAGATGGAGTGAGTAAGTGATGAAAAGGTGTCAGATTTTTAAGAATACGCAGAATTCGACGGATCGAGTTTCCTGGATAATTTATGGTGGGAACGTTAAACAAGCCAGAGAAGAGTAGTAAAGGACTGACAAATAAGATGAAGGATTTATCAGAAGTGTGACTAACTTGTACAACTTAGGAGGAGCATTAGGTTCCAGGACATTCTTTCTAAATTGCGGGACAAATCGATTGAATGAATGGTGGACAAATGCTTAAGCAGAGCGAGTTCGTTCTGTAATACAGCTTGTTTACTTGAGGTCTTGATTTCCGAACGTCATAAATTTTGTTCCCACTTGGGAACCCAGGGTTTAATCTGGACAGGGTCGGGGATGAGAAGAGACTTGTTGAAAGTTTTTTCCCTTAAAATTTCTAACAGTTCCGTGCAGTTGTACTGGTGTAAGAGTGTGACGTTTTAAGATGTACGCTGAATTGTTAATGGACCAGATAAGGATAGACAGAGCAGAGAATGAACGCCAGATCTGAGATTAGAAGGAAGCTTAAGCATGAAGGGAAGCGATAAAATATGGTGGGGATGAATAAGAAGAGAAGTTGAGATTGTTTGCAATGCTGGTGGCGTTCCTTGTAAGTCATAATGCTGCGGCAAACAACTTTTAGCCTTACTTAATGCTTTTCTCGGAGTGGATGGATGGTGTGCGGATGGGATTGATATTTGAAAGTGTGTTACTCAAGAATTTCTCGAGATAAGTGTAGATTCGAGTGCGTGAAAATGGTATGCAAGGGTCGTGGAACAAAAAGAGTGGAAATGAAGCTGTCCTCAAGATTTTACTATCCATCAATGCCAAAAGGCGCACTAACCAGAGCCTATAGAGTCTCTGGCCCCAAGGGTGTTTGCAATATTTATTGCGTCGAGTGGTGCAACGTGAAGCGCGGCAGAAGACCAGCCCGTCGGACGAGTCGGGAAATAAAAGGCACAACTGGAGCTCTAACGAGGAATGATGAGCAGTTTTCGGAATGAAATTGCGAATTTTTTTGGTGGTTTCCAAACTTTATGTTCTTCGCAGCTCCACTCAATCAGCTGTAGCTTTAAAGATTTGGAGACGCACGCCCTTGCACTTGAAGGAACGGAAGGATATAAATGATTTTACAGAGCTTGAAACTTTTACAATCTTTTTATTGCATCAGCTCTGAATAGGTGATGGTTGCAAGTTTTAGTGCCGGCTGGACGGCTGGAAGATCCGCAGACACAGAGACTGGTGGTAAAGTTTTCACTAGCTGAGCTGGGGAGAAAAACTCTCGTTTTCCAAGGGGGAGACTTCAGAAGTAGAAGAGGGTCTTCTCCGTCCTGGCACTGCTGGTCTATTTGGCAGCCGAAATCAGAATTCTGGTGAAGTAATCCTAGAATTTAAGCGAGCCTTGTAAAAGTGTAAGGATTTGCTGGAATATAATGAAGATCATTAGGAGCGGCAGTTAATAGGGACTGCCGCATTGCATTGAATAGAAGTGAGACGAAAATACGAGAAGATAGAGCCGAGACTTTGTCAAACTTGCTTCTTCCCTTGTCTCACATTTTTAACAGAAATGCCATTATGTGTGATGGTTGCGTTATCTCCTGCGGAAGGACCCTCTTGGTAGAAATACAATTTGCTCCAAATTGCGTTCTACCCGAAAATGAATTTAAGTACGTATGACATGACTTGCTCAAAGAAGTACACATTATTGAAGTAGAAGCCTCTTGGCGACTTCATATTAAATTTTCAAGCTGATTTGAGACCAGTTGAATCCCTAAAGAGAGCTATCATCTCGGAGGAAACAGCCATGCTTGCAAATAGATGTGTATAATAATCACAAAATAACGTATTTCGATCGAATAACAGGATAAAAATGGAATAAACATGTCCATTTTATTCCGTTGTCTTTGCGAAATGAAGGTAAAGAATACATATTTTTGACCTCCTAGATGCATGACAATTTGATCATGTAGGGAAAGTACCTGTGGAACTGTATGTATACTGACTATATTGTGTACACAGAATTTCTCAAGATGTTCTGGGAATGGAAAGATATTTTCAGCTCGTTACGAAAGGTATGCCGGTAAAAAAAGAGGAGCAAAAGAGCCGGGAAGCATCAAGTTTTTGTGTGTACCTCGGGGACATGTTGGCATTGTCAGTAATCTAAAAAGTGTGACCCCGATGCATAGACCTAGACTTGGTTGCAAAGCGACCAAGTCATGTTGTTGTTTCCCACAGTTCACAGGTTCAGATGATGATGTTTAAATGGAGGCAATGTTCCGAGGTAAATGTTATTGTTATGCAAAAATGTGGAGCAAATTACTTGATCTGAAAACGTGTTCAGGAGCATGAAATGGCACGCGGGTCTGTGAATACCTGTGCATACGTGAAATAATTTGGTTAAAAAGCGTTAAATGATATTCAAGAGGGAACAGCTCAGGTTAGTCGTGGAAATGCGTACTTTACTTCCGCTGCTGCTCTCTGCCTCGGAGGTGGTAATCATATGCATGGAATGACTACTATTGTTATGTGTGACGTGTCATTTCATTTGTCAATGCCACTTGTGCTATTATGGGACGTCGACACTGCCGTCAAAGCAGTCTCGTGCGCCTAAATCAGTGGTGATACGGAACAACGGGATGTGATAAATGTATTTTAGTTTTGTGGTTCCTCTTAATGCATTTTCCATTCGGAGAAATTTTTCCTCTTCCTCCTGGTTCTCCTCCTCCCTTCAGGAGGGAGTTACGGTGTTTTCATGTCAGTCTTAGCTTTTGTGACAAGAGAGTCAACTGGTTTCAGGAACTCAAGTTCGTGTTCTTGCTCCTGCCCTGACATCATGGGATTTTCCATGCGTTTCTTAGCGCAAGGGTGGAGAAAGAAGGTGCGCACACGTTATGGCGAATGGCTTACCGGGTGTGGAAGATCCACGCTTTCACCGAGACCGAGTCTGTCCGCGTGGTAATGAATGAAAGTTAAGTTTGTTTGCGACTTTGAGTGAGAGATAGGGTGAACACGTAGGAGCCGGGAAGGAACCGGTTGACAAGAATGAGAAGAGGAAAAACTCCTGTTGGCTTTGACAAAGTAAAAGCAAAAAGGGAAAGACTCGAAATGAATGCATGCTTACGTCTACTCTACCGTGGTTGATAACGCTTTGAGTTGAGCTTGGAGGAATATTGGATAGAGGTTGTTTCATTTTATTAGATGAGAGCAGATAGAGGCTTGGTTGAGTGGGAAACGAGATGGAGTGAAAGGGAAAATAAGCCGAAGAAGAATGAATTAGAAATTAAAGCCTGAGTCATGTTGCCCGAAATTTTGCGTTCCCGGTGATCCCGTGAAAGAGGGTGGGTGGTGGGTAGGCAGGAAGATACAAAGTTTTCGGGGTTGAGAGGGAAAGAAACTTAAGCTCAAGGCGACGCTATGGATGTACGAAGAGAGAAGGACCAAAATAATGTGAATAAATAGCACACAGAGACTAGATACTACAGCGGAGGGTGAAATTCGAGGAGCAGGAAAGCCGACAGAAGAGAAAACAATCTCTTGTGCACAAAGAAAGAGTACGGAAGCTCTGTAAAATATACGGTGATGAGAAGAGCTGGAATGGAAGAAGGTTCGCACTGCTTCCAGACATAGGAGGGAGAGAAGTGAGGGAGGGAGATAGAGAGCGAGCGACTGGAAAAAGTAAAGAGAAAGTTCACGGGGAAGAAGAAATTCTCCACGAGCTAAATATACGTAAGGCAACTGGGGAACATAAGGGCTGTATACTTGTGTGCTGGCTGTTACCGGCTTCTCCTCCTACGCCGGTTGGTCGCTCCAAACACATGCTGAGCCAGAGAAGCTTGGGAATTATAGGGTTGAAATCTGGTGGTGTATTGACCCGGGTTGCAGGGGAGCGTACAAGCGTGTAAAGCTGAAGCGGTGAGCTGGTGCTAGCCTTAAGTACGAGCCTCTCGTTGTTTCAGTGCAGTAACAGTCGGCACTGGGAAACTTTGCGAAGGCGGGTGCGGGTACTATGGCACGGCAGAGAAACGTCACACATGGCAAGTTCCTCTTGCATCCATGACAACGGAATGGAGTGCCGAAAGATGTGCCTCAAGTTAGGAATCAACTTGTGTTTTATGCTCTTAAAAGACGTGCGTAAGGCCATCGACTTTCCCTCGGCACTGTGAGCCGCATGTATTTAAATCGGAGGCATGGGGTGCGATCATTGTAGCACATCACTATTTACTGACAACAAACTGTAACGGAGTAAGGGTTTATCTGAAGACATTGTCATTATGCGGAAAGAGGAAGAAACCGAATTATAGCCAGAAGGTAAACCATTTCCTCACATACTGCTTCTGGCTTGAGAGGTAACTGATTGTTCGAATCAAAAATCTCTTGAGGTAGGAGTTACCAATGACGTCGTGGAGCATGGAGCGTGAACAGAGTAAAAAAGCTCGGAAAGAGTAGAAATGTGTTTAAATCCGGAATCGAGGTTGATACCGATATGAAACTGAGAAGCTTTGTAATGCTTTTTGTGAAGGGACTTCACGAAGTCCATTTTCCAAGATAAGTTTCTCGGAAAGCGAAACGTTGCTTGGCTGCTTGTAGACCTGTGAGAAGAAAGAGCATCTCGTCGATTGAGAATAATAGAGGGTGGGTAGATCTTAGCCAGTGAGAATTTGAATTGGATAACCTCAAGTATAGCTAAAGATCTTTTTAGGAATGCCTTTAAGATGAAAAACGTAATCCTTTTTCTTAATCTTCTTTTCCGGTTGGAGCCGTTCGTAGTTGGTCTGAAAAAGAAATGCATTCGGCTCGTACAGCAGAAATCCTTTCTAAACGGTAAGTTATATAGGACAGTGTGTGTGGGATAGCTTCGGTAAGGAGAATCCGAGGAAAATGCGGTTGAAGTTATTCGATAAGTTAGTTTTTGTTGAGGCCCATGCATGAGGATAACAATGAAATGTGTTGACAATTGGGGAGTGGAAGATACGTTACTGAGTGCATGCTCTGGGTTGGGCCTTAAATTGCATTAATTTTTGAGTTCACGTAAACAGGGACTGACTGAGAGCAGTGAGTAGTGTTTAAGTAGGAAGTGGACTTTGGGGAAAGGAAAGGTAAATGACGTGCAAATTAAACGAATCTTGACGCCATAATAGCTCATGCAGATGGAGACGCTAGCAAACTTTGGAAGGAACGAAGTTTATGTGAGGAGTGTTCGCCGCATACCTTCGTCAGAGCTGAAAGCATGTTTGGAAAACGGAATGAGAGGAAACAGATATTGCAAGAGGAAATTGGTAAATGGCAACGTGGTTTGCAACGTTAGCGTTTGCATTTTGATGAATTGACGAGATTTCGTTAAACGTCGGAGGCGTATTTACCCAGCGTGGGTTCAGCCAGTTGGTAATGAATCATTGTTTGCTTGTTGACTCTACCGTTATAATTAATAGGTTCATTTGGACACGTGTGTAATGAACCCAATGAAGTTGGTCTGTGAGAATGTGCTAATTGCATACTACACAGTCGAGTGATCTGTGCAACCAGAAAATTGAGAGGGATAGGCCACATGGAATGGTCATTTGCTGCATGGTATAAGTGATTTAAACAACTGGATTACATTGCGCCGTCTTAACTGTTTATCTGGGGGCAGCTGCGGTTATGAATTTCAAGTTGCTTCCCCAAGAAGGTAAATGTTCAGGTTGTCTTCCAGGAGTTGCATTCCTCCTCAAAATTTGTGTTAGCAAACCAGGACATGGAAAATTGGACGTAAGGTCCCTGTAAGCATGCATGTTGCCGTTTCTTGATTCTATCACAATTTGTATAGAAACGCGTTGTGAACACGTGACTGGTTCGATGAGGATCATTTGGAGAAGAATAATCTTTCAGGCTTGGACGAAACTGTCCAGGATAAATTCAGTGTGGATGATGGATCTTTTCTTAACTGCTTTACAGGACATTGAATTTTCAAGTGCTCTGAGAGGTCGTGGAAGGGTGCTCGGTACAAGTTTGACTTCTCATACTGTGAGATGACTCGTCTGAGTTGCAGGACTGGGAGTCTGCGGGGCGAGTGAGGCAGCTCTTGCCAATTAGTCATTGGTGTCGTTGAATAGTGACGTGTAAAATTCAAAGGATCATTAATCAAGATGGAAGCAGAGAAAAATACGAAGCTTAGGAGATAATACAAGCACAGTTCATGGTGTGTTGAATGGTGTGGAAGATTCGGTGGACGAGACAAAGATTCGATTCTGCTACTACATCTCCGGCAACGTATCAGTG
>VRMD01001173.1:0-18491 GCA_009872375.1 Sminthurides bifidus
CCTTGCCTTTTGGCTACTACAAGCTAGATCGTAATCAAAACATGTAATAAAAGACAAAGTTTGAAATTGAATAAAATCAGTCTTTGTTCAACAAGGATGGAAGGAAAAGCGTTTGCTTTTGCATTAAAAACTCCTGTGTCAATTGTGATTATTGGTCCATCTCAAATTGGAAAGAGTCAGTCTAAAAAATCATAAAAAATAGGAAAAAGACCTTCGACAAAGAACATTAACTACAAGCTGAACCAGGAGCTCCTGGCATTAGCTGAAAAGAATAAGGAAATTATGTTGTGCGATAACGATTTTGAGGCTTTACTTATACTTCAAGACATCTTCGGAGAGTTAAAGAATAATCGAGTGTCGAAGCGATTATTTTATTTGCGGATGGACTTTTCGTGTATTTAAACGCTTCAGAAAGCTTTTTCACAGGAAACGAAGATCATTCGGGACAGAATAAAATATATTGCTGTATATGAGTCACCTCGCTACAGGGCTGTCATAACCCAAATTTCAAAGAACTTTTCTCCAAAGAACCTTGGATTGGTGCAAGACGCATACGAGCATGCCACGAGTAAACCTATGAGGTACTTGATGTTTGACTTTGCTGCAACTACTCCAAAGTAGCTATGAGTTGGATCCAAAGTGTTTTCAGATGATGACAATATGTTCATTTTTACAGCTTGAAAATGAGTGCTGAAAATTGTGAGCTGATTCAAACTGTAGTATCCTTCAAACGGAAGCAGCAGTTGCTGTTGCTGAAACTAGATGATCGCAAAGTCGAACCCCTCCTAGAATTTTTTTTAATTCCTTAACAAGTGGTAAAGACCAGAAAAGAAAAAAACCCGAATTAGGAAAAACAAAAAAGAGTTCAAAGCTGCTGTGAGAAGGGTATTTAACATTCGAACGGCAAAACGTTTTTTGCTTCGGAATTTCCAACTACTCAAAAAGATCCTAGCATAGATTGCTTTTGCTTTTGCATGCCAAGGGGTGGCGTCGGTCATGCATCAAAATGTCGTGCATCGTGTAATAAGTGAGGAAAAGTATCGGTTACTGGTGAATAGAATTCATGGCCACGCGGAAAGTGCTGCAAGCTATTCAGAAGCTAATTTGTTGGACCCGCTACCGATTGAAGAAGTGAATAGTGGGGCGAATGTTCAAAAAGGGGCGGGTTTGCCAGATTGGGCGGACTATGTACCCAGTCGAATCAAAAGCAAAACTATTATTCTTCTCAGCGTGCTCAAAAGACAGCCATCATTTGACATAAATCCGGACGGGAGTATTGCACTCAATGGCAGGAGTATTGCCGGTAGTCATATTTCTGATTCGCGCGCTCTGCGAAGAGCCGGGTGTAAGTTGAGTTCACATCTTTTTTAAAAACTATTCCAGTTCCGCAGCATTTACTGTCATCAAGTTTTATTAATGCTTTGCGGCAGAGCAAGCCGGGATGGATCATGTTAAAGTTACGAAAGCGTTAAAAACGTATGTAACGCCTGAAGAGCCTGGATGACTGGGTGGACTGAGAACGTTTTCCGGGAATGCCAACATAATGATCGCCGATTCGACAGCAGTCGCAAAAAAAACTGAAAGAGCTAGAAGAGTACTCTTTGCTTCCCCCTACCCGTAAAAAATTCCCGAAGCTGCTCTTCCACTTTAAAGAAATGTGCTGCCAAGCAGATTTGAAAATTTTCGATAAGCACAAGCGGCTCAAGTTAACAAGAACCTCACATGCATACTCATTGTTGTGAACGGGTTCTCGAAATACGTTTTTGCCGAACCGCTTAAAAACAAGTCGGAAAATTCCGTTACAAAAGCGTTTGAAAACATTTTTGAAAAGTCAGGACGAAAAACGGTCTTTTTCATGTCTGATTGTGGAACAGACTTGACCAACAGCCAGTTTAAACCAATACTCGAGAAAAATGGAATCCAGATGTTTACACGTTCTCATCCATCAATGCCAGCCTTGCCGAAAGAATGATCAGAACGATTTTTACTAGAATGGCGCGGATTTGGTATGAAAAGAGGTCACATGCTTGGCTTCTGTATTTACGGAAGGTTGTGGAAAGTATTAACAACACCAAGACCGCGCATGGGTTCAACTCTTCCGAAGTGAATCTTGAAAATAGCCCAATAGTCTGGCAGAGGCTTTTTGATAAGATAAGTATGTCAAAAAAAGCAAGACATGCCGATTTTCAAAGATGGCGACCAAGTCCGAATCAGCAATTGTCTGGACCAAGCCAGTCGTGTACGAAGTCGAAGGAATAAGAGGAACATTTTACAAGTATAAAAGTTTAACGAGCTTCGCTTAAACTCACCTGACTCGTTCAAATACTATGTCCAGAAAACCCTCGATTTTTTAAAAGGAAAATGGATCTGTGCAGTTAAAAACATATCTTACAGTGCTTCAGAATTTTCCCACTAGTTTCTTCCTCGTAAGCAAGACGGCAAAACAACAATTATTTTTGCCCATAAAGATATTACGACCATTACATATCTGAAAGACAATGACAAGTTTTATGAGTGTCTAAGTATGTGGAATAGACGCCTTGTTACCGATAAAAATCAATATTCGGTTATTGTTCAAGTATGTAAAAGACACAGGCGGAAAAGATATCGTGAATTCACAGTTCGTTAATTCATCCATCTATCATGCCGTTCTTGATCAAGACTTTCAGAAAACCATGGGTTTCAGTACAAAAGTTTTTCCACGGAACAGTGTGTCAGACGCAGGCGTTGGATCGGCAAAACTTTTCTCATCCATTCCGATGAACCGCGGTTTCACTTTCCGGCTAAAGCTCCAAACCCGAGCTATAGAAATCGAAATGGACGAAACGGATGAATTCACGTTTGATACCATGATTTCGAAAACGCAATCAAAGCTGATAACGTATGAACTTCTTCTTTCTGCTAACCAAGGAACGCTGACCGTTAGCAACGCGACAGGAACGGAAGCAAACTTGAGTTTGCCTGTTGTGTTACGAGATATGTTCAAAAGCAGGTGGGATTTACCGCCGAAATCGACATCTACCTGTCCAATTTATGCCCATCTTGAGCAACCAACGCCTGCATGGATACTTAAATGCAACGCAATCAAAAGTTGGTTGAACAAGCGATTTGAAAGTGTTTTGAGGTATTTACCACCGGCAAAATCAAATGGGTCGCAATATCTGGAATTGGATAACTTGGAATTTTATAGAGTTAAGCCAAATGTCTACAGCTTCATGGATTTCACAATGAACGAAATTGACGGCCGACGACTTGACCATATGCATCAGGTAGTTCATGTTACTGTAGTTCAAGCAAAACTGAACAAGCTTGGTTACTAACGATTTTGGATTCCAGCTGTAAGGATGGCGACTAGTGGTGGGTCGTTATCCCTGATTGAAAGCGACTACGTCGTTGCGATGTCGGGCTCATTGAAAAGGGGACTGTTTCGAAGAAAAGAAGAAGACGCGTGTAAACTGGAGGAGGCAAAAACAGTGCAAAAATCCAAATTGGGAACGGAAAAGGCAGACGAAGGAAAGAGAAAGTCAAACGGCAAACTAGGAGTATCCAAGAAGAGGAAAGTCAAAGGAGGGATGAGGAACCGGAAAATGGAAAACGAAGCAACGGGTTCTCATTCTAGATACGTTTACTCGTCCAAGGCGGATTACAGAAAGCTACCAATAGATGCAGACATAAGTACGAACCCCACGAATACACAAGCTGCAGTCCGGTCACGCCTCTGACGGGTACCAGTGACTTCGAAAAAGGGGAGAATGAAACTTTGTTTTATGATCTCCGCAAGTCAGTTTAACACGTGCGTATAAAGGTCGTCACGGCTGATGGAACATCGCTTCCCGCTTCTGGCTCACCAGTGGTTTTTGTAACCACCAATCTGTTGTATAGCTTGTTTCAAAACCTGACAATTTACTTTAATGCGAATCGTTTTCACGGCAGATGGAAATTACAGTTATCAGCTGCATGCTTTAAAACCTTATATCAAAGCAGCGAGAAGATTTGACGGTTGGGTTTTATGCTGAACAGGACGACGGCGAGCCTGCCAAAGCTGAAACTCAGGCAAGAAAAGCTTTGATAGCAGGGTCAGCGTTTCTAGAGTTTGAAGGGCCAATTTTGTCTGATCGTAACACAATCCAGAGACTTATTCATAATCGAACATCATTAAAAATCAGATTAGAGCTTAATTTGCCTGAATTTGCTTTGTTGTCTTCTGACGGAACTCAAACTGCTGTCAAGATTGTTTTTGATGAAGTTTACATCAAATTACTAAAGGTAGGGCTGAGACCTCAGGTTTACAAAACAGTCAGCTCATTGATCGATAATCATGTCAGTTATTTTCCGCTGCAAAAGACAACTTTGAAGACGTTTGCAATTAGTTCGGGAAGCTTTGGGATTACACAAGAACGTTTGTTCTCGGGAATTATACCCAGAGTTGTGGTAATAGTCTCTTGCACATCATCAGCGTACAGAGGCGACTACAAGGAGAATCCTTTCAATTTTCAAGACCTGAAATTATCCCAGATGTCATTGTCAACTGATGATATGCCTGTACGTGATCAGACACAAGTTTATGATTTTGAAAACACGAAATTTCTTGATGGCTACATTTCTTTGAAGAAAATCATTAGGATTAATCGAGAATAAGTTTTGAATCGCCACAACTTTGTAAAAGATAAAACTTCATTTGCTGTTGATTTGACCACTGCATTGGATGAAAGATCCTTGTCCCCAGCCAAGATTGGTAATGTTAAGCTTGAAGTAACTTTCAAAACGGCAACTAGCTAAGCATGTATTTGCATAGCTAACATTTTGAGTTATCAGTTCTTGTGGATGACGAAAAATCGAGAATACTATTATGAGCAATGAATGTAAATGAGAAATAAAAAGCAAAAAGCGGGGGTGTTTATGCTAAAAATCCAACATTGTTCAAGCATGTTGAACTTCCATTCTATGGAATTGGGAAAACAGCTAATAAGCATGAATATGGAAGGCGCTGGTGTGCCCTGATTGTAACAAAAGACACAATGGATTCCTTTGCTTTGACACCACAACAATGCGGATTTCAGTTTTGCTTGAAGGAGTTTAATAAACATGAACTTCAGGCCAATAAAAGCGCTGTGTGTGGTATTTATGCTTTGTTATATTTTCTAGCAATAGGATGCGCGCGAAAATTGAACAGGGTGGTTACAAATTTTTAATTGCTCCGGCAATTGATTAAGAATTAATTAGAGACTGTATTCAAAACCCTAAATTGTGTAAAACTAGAACGAAAAAATTTAGATGTATAGTTTCAAGCAAAAATTATAGTAAACAGGATCCTAAAAGTGCTGAAACCAAAGACAAGAAAATTGCTCAATCCGGATCCAACTGAACATTAAGGACGTACATAAGTACTTCCAAGACCAGCTGACCAGGATTCTACATGAAGTAGGGGCAGTAATTTTCCAAGAACTGTCCCTCTCATTGTAAGTAACGCTTGAAGGCAAAATTGCATTGAACAACACAAATTATTTCGGCAGTAAATACTGTAAGAAAGACCTGAGTTGCTAACCGAGGAAATTTTAATTTTCCACGAAAATGGGGAAAGGAAAAAGAAAATCAAAGGACAAGGACTAGGATCACGTAAGCTTGGAAGAACAGAAGACGGAAGAGACTGAAGTGATCCTAGACCCAAAAAGCCTAGAAATGCTCCGATTGATCCAGATCATGCTCGAGGACAAACTGGAGGGCATGAAGAAGGAAGTTAAAACTGAGCTGGCCACATCGTTTAAGTTACTGAAGGAAGAGAACATGGTACTGCGAAATGAAATTGCGAATTTGAAGAAAGAAATGGATCAGATGCAGATAATCATGAGAAAGAACAACGTGGTGCTGCACAATGTGGAGGAGCTCGATCCGAAGTCACTAATGGAACAGGTTCAAACGACACTACAGAAACAGCTAAATGTCAACATCAAACCACGGAGTTGTCGACGAATTGGAAAATATGACCCTGATTGTTCGAGACCATGACCAGTACGAATTGAACTGCAAAATGATGAAGATAAACAATTGATCATGATCAACAAACGAAATATCCCAAAAGGCAGCCGCTTATCCATTGCACACGACCTGGGCCCCAGAGAGTACGGTAGAAGGAAAGAAGAATGGATGAAAACCCAGGAAGAAAAGCGAACACCCGAAAAACAGACTTGGCACGGTCAGATGATGAAAAAGGATGAAGGAAAATCCATCTATCTCAGGCAAAGGTGAATCTCACGGAATCAACCAAATCTAAACCGGACCTGATTTGAAATACTCCTGAAGATTGATATTTTCAACACTAAGGAACTCGTTTAGAATGAACCTGATCTGAAAGTAATGTCATTATAGCAATGTAACTAAAATTAATGCGATAGTATTTGATAAAAATTAATCATTATGATAGATAACTGTCATGATAAATATGTCAAAAGTAACATTTTCTGTTTATGAGCAAAACTAGAAACCAACTAACAACGAAGGTAGGATACTAAAAGACATATTCTAGATTTTATCCCATTCAATGAACCAGTAATGTAACCACCGGATCTATCAGATATCATGTAAGGGCGGTGCCCATTTAAACACCGCTGAATCATGTAATAAACTTCATATATATATATATATATATATATATATATATATATATATTTTCTAGCAATAGCGAATGGTTAATCCTTATCTTGGTTTAGTAAAAACAAGCAATTAAACGATAAGCTACAGTTAAGTAAATTTGTGTCCATGAGAAAGTGTTCGGGCTTAGCTGCCTCTTGCTCTCACTCATGTCAAACTGTAAGATGATATTTTAGGAAGCACTAAAAGTTTGAGAAAATTCAACTACGTGTTTTCGCATCTTCATTCTGGTTACGTTTTAAAATCGTAGTTGTAACTTAATTCTTTGACGAAGGTCAATTCAATGATTCACAGCGTGGTTCGATATTTTAACTGACTTGTTTGTCACAACCCCGCTCATTCATTGTTTCGACTTTAACGGAAGATCTCTTGTTAATCATGGCTTCATTGGCGATAGTTTTACTTGCGGCACTGCTACCGCTTTTATTGGCAGGCTGTGAATTTTGTGTATCAAGAGGCAGGGCTTACATGGTGACGCCCGATGGAATTTCTGACTGTAACTTTCGAAATCGGTTTCGGGGTACATTCGTGGCAATTGCCACGAGCAAAAAAATGTGCTTCATGGCTGAAAATAGTAAGCCTGACTGTTTTTGATTATCAGCTATCAAGTGCATTTATTCCAGGCCCTACTACATGTGCTGTTAGCTTCAGTCAAAGACATGCATTCCCTTCCAGGCGATTTCACGATTTCATTTTTGTACGGATTTCCTAACACATCCCGTTAATTCATTCCAGAAATGTAAGTGTACTGGAAGCCATCCCGCAACTAGAAGCACTAACAATGACTTTCATGATGACATTTCGTTGTAATGACTTGTAATAACCACCAGGGCGTACAACGCCACGGTTTTGGGTGGACTTGCACATGCAAGAAATTACAAAAGGAGAAGTCAGCTCGTTTTGCAGTACTATATCCAGCACAAGCTCACCCTCCTCCGGAATTTACGCAACGGTTTCATTTGTTTGCGAGACGGACCGACAGAAATGAAGTTAGCAAAGAGGCTAAAATAATACTCTGATTTTGCTGCCAAATTTGGAAAGGTTTGGTATTAGAGAAAACTGAAGGGTGGTTAATTGAAGAATAATTCTAGATTGTCCTCCATCAAATTTTGCCGTTAACTCAGTAACTGTTAGAAAAGACAAATAGCAGTACCAATAACTCAATTTGGCCATGTGAGTAGTGGTGCGAACCAACATGTTTGCTGTACCGAAACATTAGAACATGGATCTTAGGTACCCAGGATTTCGGGAGATATGCATGTATCAAGACTTTAACCGATGAGTTGTGAATGGTACGATGTTTGCAATGCTGCTCAAGCGTATCCTGCACCTGAATTCAAGTGTATGGCATTGGTTCCAAAAACATGATTTCATGGTGAAATTATGTATATTATGTTGCTGTGTAGATCAGATGCTTAACTGCATAAAATAATGAAAATTTTGATATTAACTTCAATTAACAAAGCTTCCTAGGCAAATCATCTCAGTTTAAATAGTTTTGCTACTCAATTCTAACTGCACTCACAAAATGCTTTATTTACACAGCATTTTAATAAACTATCATCACCACCATCATAAAGATATCTCATAACTAAGCATACTCAAATTACTAAGTATAGGGATTCTTTGAAATTAATAAACAGCATGCGCGAAAACTGACAAGTTCTCGAATCGCAGCCCCATCAGTTTATCAGCAGATTTTACGCAACAAAATCATCAAAATGGATTGCTACAATTTCAATCCGCGGGAACATTAATCATTTTACACGAACGTTCTTTATGTTTCTCGAACGTTTTGCGCTTTTCGAAGCTCCGTTTGCATAAGTAAACGTATGGTGTTCATTGTGATACTGGCGCTGTGACTAAAGAGTTGAAGAGGCTGAACGAATAATATTGCTCAGGGCTGGAAAAAGTTCCTGCATCCGGAAATGTTTTTTTTCATTTCGAGGACAGGTGTTAGCTAGCGGATTCAAAAATTCTGGACATGTAAAAGCGTGTTAAACAACAAACCCAAATCATGCATGCATATTAACAGTAGCACAGTAGATTCTCGACGTAACGTTATCACCCGGGACCGGAAAAATCCAACGAAATAACAACTTATCACTAAGTAACGTTATAACATGGGTTTAAAAAATTAAATCTGATGCTTTAATATTGTAAACAGTCGCCAACAGACTTGCACAAAACTATAATCGGCAGTAAATTGATATCAAAAGATGCATAAATTGGCTAAAGTAATAACATCACAAGTTATTAAAGCTTGCACTTTTTCCGATCTAAAATTAAACTTGTCGTCATAACCCTTTCCAATTTTTCACGATTTCTTCATATCGTGAGGATAGTTTACTGGGTTGTGTTGTGCTGCTTAGCTAATTCTGTTTACTTATTACCATTCTTCCAATCACTAATATATATATATATAGGGATCTGTTATATATATCTAAAGTGTTGTAGGAACTCGGATGTAGATTAAAAATTGCTCTTGATCTGGATTCAGTCACTCCTCTAAAAAGAAAATTCTCCTTTTCCTTACAGTACATAAAAAGTTCTCGATATCCTTATCTGACGTGTACTTAACAAATTTTTTACACAATTCTCTGTATTTGAGGTTCTAACTTCCACGTGAAGCAACTTTCTAGCGCATTGATATAGTGGACATTCCACTATTATGTCAAACAAGTCTTCTGGTTTGTTTAAATTACATATATTACAGATGTTGCATTTTCCATCTATATTCCAGATCCTAAACATGTCATTTAGTATAGTAGGTTTCCCTTTTACAACGAAAAAAGGCTGGTTGCATCTGATACTATTTATTGACTTTTTCCTATGCCAGTGACCTTCCTTTTTAAAATGATTGGAGATGCGTACAGTTAATTTTATAGACTTATAGATGGCTGTTGAATTACTCATTTGCCGAACATCTTCGTTGATGAGATCCTGTTTTAGTTTTCCCAGTATGGCTTTATTCTGCCTTCTGAGCTCGTCCATGGTGATATTTTTCAGATCCAGCTCAAATCCAACATTCTGTAGAAAATCTGTCGCTCTTCTTGACCAGGTTTGACCTTGGTTTGGTGACCTTTCGCACTATTGTTTACAATGTCATTGAAACAGTTAAGTATTATTTTGTTGTGTTTCCCCAATAGTCGGTAAACGAAGCATAGTATGGCTTTTGCAATGTGGAATTGTACTTTCACTGTTGCAGTCTCAAGTCTCAGGAAATACATTTGGACACTATTAGGCACATTTAGTAATCTGCGTAGGAAGTTATTTTGGAAAATCTTAATTTTATCTACATGTTCCAATCCCCATATCATGAAACCGCACATCAGGATCGATCTAACCAAGGAGTCAAACAGTTTTATATGTGTTTCTATACAGCTAATTTTGCATTTGCGAAAGATATCCAACAGGTTCCCCTTCGCCACTGTAGCCTTTGCTTTAAAGTGCTCCCATGCTTTGACATATTTCCCATTGAAATTCATTGGCACTCCGAGATACGTATACGATTTAACTGTTTCAATCCGTTGGTATCCCCAATAAAACTTGTCCGTTTTGCTTATTTTGATGCCTTTTCTAAGAATCACTGCCTTCGTTTTGACCAGGTTCACGCATAGATTACTTTCTTCGAGGAAAATTCGAAGGTCCTCTATTAGTACTTGCAAGTGATTCACATTTTCCGCTACTAGAACAATGTCATCAGCATATAGGATGATTTTGATTTCTTTGCCTTCAATCCTGATCCCATTTCCCCGAAATGAGTCCAGTTGGTCGACGACCTCATCAATGAACAGGTTCCATAGCATTGGCGAAAGAGTCTCTCCTTGTAGTATTCCTTTTTGAACATCTATTGGCTCGGTAAAACCATCCCTCGTTCTGACCTTTAACTTTGCGCCATTCTACAAGTCCTTAATCCCGTTTCCAAAACTTTCAGCAATTCCAGACTTTCTGAGTCTAGTCCATAAAAGATCATGATTTACACTGTCGAAAGCCGCACTCATGTCGACAAAGAGGGCGCATAGTTTGCGACCTCTGGATAGCTGCTTTTCAATCAGACAATTCAATGTGAAAAGATGGTTTTCACATCCCATCCCTTTTTTATTGGCTTTATCATGTCCAATGTTGAGCAGATTACAGTATCGTCTCAGTCTGTTTGCTAGGATCATGGTTTAAAGTTTGGTAATGGTGTTTACCAAGGCTATAGGCCGAAAATTCATCGGGTCTGCAGCGTCCCCTTTTTTATAGATTGGAATAAGTATTATTTCCTTCATTTCATCAGTGCTGTCCTTGTTAAAGATCTTGCTCAAAGCTTGTTCTAGAAGCCCTCTATTATTCTGGTCCAGAAATTTCCACACTTCGTTACAAATTCCGTCTGATCCGGGTTTTTTCTTGTTTGCCAGCTTTGGAAGTGCTGCTCGAATTTCATGATCTGTGATATCCTGTTCCAGTATGAAAGTGAATTCGTTCGGGTCTGGGTGCTTAGAGACATTGCTTGATTGTTTTGCTTGCCGTTCCTCAACGGTATATAATTTTTTGTAGTGTCGTTCAAAATCACTCCTAGACACCTCACACATTACACTTGCTGGACCAGGTTTGAACAGGTTCAATGCACACCAAAACTCAGTTGGATTTTTTGCCGTCGCATTTTTGTGAATCGCGGTATCATAAAATCGCTTTTTATGATCTTTGCATGCTGCTTTCAACGCTTTCCTTGTCTCGCTGCAATTTTTCACCAGTTGTTGATACTCTTCATGACCATGATCTAAATAAAATCTTCTCCTCCGCAGTTGTCGAATTGCCACCAGTGCCTTTCGCTTCAGTGCCCTACAATCCGGATTAAACCACGTTGGCCCTTTAATGTTACCGTAGGTTATCCTTTTGATCCTATTCGTTTCGGCGGCAGCGCTCTTTATGGAAGAGATGAAGGATGTGATGTCCTTGACTTCAATCCTGCTCGTTTTGATGTAGGCATTTAGCTCTGCAGCTTGTTCTTTATCTGGACGAATGATGTCAGAAGATGGAAAATGGCATCGCTGTTCAGGGTTTGGTCCAATCTGTAGTACTATAGGGCTACTATGTGATCTGAGTAAACCTGTTCTACCACTTTAAAATCCGCGACGCTTGTGACAAGGTTTGAGTTTGCAAGGCAAAAGCCAATTACCCTAGCACCGTTTGGACCAATGAATGTGAACTCACCATCAGGATCACTTTTTGCACAACCGTTAATTATTATTAAATTATTGTTTTGAACATGTTCTATTAATTCTCTCCCGTATATATTCAAGGTACAATCACGAGTGGATCTTTCGCATAAAGTTGATCCATAGATTGAAGTTTGTGGGGTTTGATAGTCTCCGATTCTTGCGTTAAAATCCCCCATGAGTAGAAAGTTCTTATATTTAGGATCAAGTTCACTGAAACAATTCGCTATTAGGTTGATTGATGAACAAGGACGTGCATAAGCCGTAACGAATAAGTTCTGTTCATCGGCAATGAGGAAGTAGGATTCTGTTCTTTTTACACACTTAAAACCTGTTCCTTTTCGTATCCCCAAAATCAGTCCTCCACTTTTTCTGCCCGTATAACAATTGCGTCAATTTCGTTTAAATCATATTTCACTCTAAGCTTCCTTAAATTTATATTATGTCCGTACTGTGTCCAAGTTTCACTTAGCGTAAAAATATCAGGATCATTATCTAGTAAAACATTTAGTTTTTGCTCAGTTAGGTTTCCAATTCCATGACAATTCCAATAAAGTGATTTAATGGATTTATTCACACTCTCACGTAAGGGCCTGCCGAGTCCTCATTGCATCATCCTGTTATTTGACTCATTTTTCTTCTGCCGGTCTTCCTTACGTCTTGCGTGTTCACGTGGACCCAGATCATGTGTAATGGAAAGTTTGCATTGCCTTGACATATTCTTCTTATTTGACATGATTAGTTCCTTGTCTAATTTGACCCTTATCGATCTGGGTCTTGCCATTCCCTCGACGGGCCTCCCAATTCTCTGGCAGCTTCTTGGAACCACATCTATCTTCAGCTCTTTTCGTAGTGTGTTTTGAACATGCTCATATAGTTTCTTTGGGTCACTTTCGTTTAGGTTAGGTCGTTTGGATGATGACATTATTTCTCCTGAGCATGAGTTGAATCTGATCCAGTTCTTTCTTCAGTTCCGTGTTCTCGGATTTCAGCGTGTCGACTTACATTTGTAGCGCGGTCACCTTATTGTCGATCTTGCTGCTCAGTTCCTCTATAACCTCCACCAGCATGGCCCTGATGTTCTTCAGAAGCTCTTTATTGCTTTCGTTCATGGGTTTCCTCTTCCGCCCTGGTGACTCTTCCTCGCTGTCAGTGTTCCAATACCTTTTTTCTCCGTTATTAGCCAACATTGAGTGTACATAAAATCAGAGAGAATTCGACGGTTAGAGACCCGGTTCTTTACTAGTAACTTTAACACTTAAAGTCAAGTTCTCGATCCTGGTCAGCTCTGCCTTCAAACGGGACTTACAACGAGAGGGGCAATTCTTAGATAATTACTGCCCCTATTGCGGTGAGAAATCCTTTGTCAGCTGGTTATTCCTAATGTACGACAATGTGTTTGTCGTAACCCTTGGTCTTTCTTTGCCAGTGCTCTAAGATTTTTGAAAGTCATTGTGATACATGTGCTTGGAAGAGGAAATGGCAACGTTATGAAGAGACTATTTATATAACCTTTTTATTTTAGCGAGGATTTTTTACATGGGGCGTACATAGGATTTGCCAGGCCAAAGTCCGTGCAGTAATCAACCATGAGGAGAGTCGGTACCAAATTTTCAGATGGAGCAAGTTCTTCATGTCAGTGCTGTCATACTAAAATTCGGAGGAAGTGATATAGTATATGATATGGTATAGAGCTTGCAATTTTATTACGATATTAGTATGATATGATACGGGTCAGTGTTTGAATTTCGATATAGTATATGATATAGTACTAAAATAAAATGCTATAATTTAGTATGGATTTAGTATGAAATTTCTGAAATTACATTTCTTCACTAATTCACATCCAGTTCTTAAACGTTCAAAATTCAGGAGTACAAAATCGGAGGTAACTAAATTTGAAAAGACAAAGCTGACTAGGGAACAGCTTTTAAGAAAATGGTTTATTAAGTCGTGCAAAAAAACCATATTGACAGTTTTACCGGATAGACCATTTCTCGTATCCGACACAATGTACTTAAGCGCAGAAAATACCCTTTCTACAGACAGCTGAGTTACAGGAAGAGAAAGCATGGTTTGCGCTGCATCCTTCACCAAAGACGACCCTGGGAATTCATTCCACCACTTGAATGGATACTGCAACTCATACTAAAATTGTGAATTTTAGTATAGAAGTATACCCCAGTGGCATTTTAGTATGAAGTATGATACTAAGTGGGAGGCATCCATTTTAGTATAGTATTTAGTATAGTATGGAGTGGCCAAATAATTTTAGTATGATATGATATGTCATTTCGATACGAAATGATACGGCAGCACTGCTTCATATCCTATAATAAATGTGAAAAGAATCCCGGTTTTCGCCTATTCACGACTATTCATCTCTTTAAGCATAATCGGTTGGTTCTCGGAGTAGCAGTATACTATTTTGGTCGGAACTGGATCCATTACTTCCCAACTCCTTACAATCAGCTCTGCTTCGTTGACTGTTTTACCAGTTGATGTGGCAGAAACCGAAATATTTCACGGTGTTCGCAGAACATACCAGTGTGGCCAAAAGTTCGGAGACAAATGTTAGGTGTGATTATTCAGTACCTGCAAGAACGATCGTAACCAAATTACTGCCAGTCCTTAACCTATCCATTAGGTAAATGTTGCCCTACCTGTCATTCAAAATGACCTCCCTTTGCCTTGATACGGTTTCGAAGTCTGTCGGCCACTTGTCTATGCAGGCACGTATGGTTTCTATTGGAAACTTGTCCCACTCTCGCAGCAAAGAAGACTTTAGTGACTCAACACTTGTATGAGGAGAAGCACACACTCGTTCCTCAAGTCGTGCCCACAGGTCATAGTCTAGAGGGTTGAGGTCTGGCGAGGAGGCTGGCCATTCCGCCGTAGATATAAAGTCTGGCACATTCTTTTTCAACCAGGTTCGATTCACTTTTGCTTTGTGAGCCGGTGCTGAGTCTTGCTGAAATGTCCAAGGCTCATCTCTGATAAAGGGGCTTTACCACTGGCTCTAGCACATCGGATAAGTAGTTCTTTGCCTTGTAACTTTCACACCTTGCTCCACAAAGTGCAAAGGTGCTTTCCCCTCCCAGCTCACACCTGCCCAGACCTTAACGTAAGGGGGATGATGACTTTTGGTCATCATTCGATTTCGATTTAGCTAGTACGTAACCATTATGCTTGCCTAATTTTTCTTCTAAAGTAAAAATCTTTTCATCTGTAAACAGTATCCTCCTCCTACTTTCTCCACCGTGCCGATCCAGCAACTTCCTGCATTTTTCCAGTCTATTTTTTTTCTGCTTTGCCGTAATGAAATGACAACCACCTCCTTTATAAGTCTTACATTTAAGGTCATCATGCACAATTCGTCGCAATGATTTTCTGTTGATTCCTAACTGCACTCATAGCTTTTTCTGATTCCTCACCGGATTTGTTCGGATTCTCTCCCTCACAACTTTTATCACTTATGGAGTACGAACAGTTCGTCGTCTACCTGAACGCGGTTTATCACTGATACTACCAGTTCCAATATATCGATCAATAACTTTGTAACTTTGTACTGTAACTTTGTTTATCTTGCAATTTTACTAAATTTCAGGCACTTAAAAATTTCAGCTCGTTTCTTTCCCTGCACGTACATACGCACAATTTCGGAGCGAAAAAATTTAGTGCCCTCCATAGTGAGAACCAGTAGACTGATTTTAACCGTTGACATGTCATTAGAATCAGCATCGTGTATTGTTTCGAGTTACGTAACCCGCTCATAGCTACCAATATGCGTTCACGAGCTAGGCGTCGTTAAAGTTTTGTCTCCGAACTTTTGGCCACACTGGTAACGACGTATTTGATATGTGTTTCTCGACTTGGGTACCTGATGTCGAGGCTGCGCAATGTGTTGCTCCGGCAATTGGAATTGGTGGCAGGAATAGAGTCAGCAGTAAGGGAACGCCACTGGGAGAGCTTCAGTGCAACTGAAACAAAATACAAATAGAATAAGTAGTTTTAAAAATGCAATACACAACTGTATGTATGCAAGTTTAATAAATTACTGAAGTGCTCTTAATTATCATGATCAGTTCTGAAAGTGCAAACTTACGACTATCTAAGTAATCAGAACTTGTAAGTTCATTCCACAACTCTTGAAGGCCAGCTCTGAAGGTATTGGCATCAGAAGATGCCAATTTTCTCATTTAACCCGTCGGTTTTGGCACGAAGTTCCCCCAGAAGTGGAGCAATTGCATTTTGAACCGCAACCGTGATGTCAGAATAGTTAACAACGTGCATCTGTTTCAGATTTGGCTTAGGGACATCAAGCGCGGAAGAGACAGCTTGTTTTCCGTACACACGTTAGGCTTTAATTGAATTAAAACAACTTGATCATGATATTAAAAGTTGGAGGATAGCCCAGAGCTTGCGAAAACCGTACTAATTTCACTAGAACTACAGCATATAGAATGTGACTTTATTATTTTCTTACCGCGGCAATTGAAGTTAACGAATTTGCAGTGCTTCTTCTGGTGCTTTTCACGGCAAGTGCAAACAAAATCACTCAACAAGATAAGCGACGAACAAGGGATGTAAAACCGTGCGTAAGACCCCTTGCACACTGAAGGAAGAAACTGTTTGCAGTTAAAAACTAGTATAATGATGGATTATTGTGATAATTGCAATGAATCACTTGTAAAAATACAATAAAAGTTAAAATTCTATTAAGAAATAACAAAAACCAATTATTTTTTAGTGAAAGTTTAAAAAACTTGACAACTTAAGCTGCAGATGTGGGCGCAGTAGGTACTGTGATGTGAAAACTACAGTGATGGCGGCTGGTAGGAGAAAAGCGCATGTGCGCTTTTGTTCAACTTCAGGGTTTAATCATATGACATGGGTTTATATAATTTGGTAATACCAGAAACTAGAAGGTCAATAACTTTTCATGTTTTGGTACGGTGCACAACCGATTTCAGTTAAATCTAAGAGCAACGTAATTAGAGAATTTTGGTGCTAATCGTGTTAAATTGACGATATTTATAAAGTAAAAAAATTTTTCGTGGTTATACTCATGAAGGCTCTTTAGACTTTATTCAGTGTGTAAATCAACAGTATTGAGAAGTGCTACAAAATAGATGCCTTTTCTGAAGATGCACTAGCGTTGTAGTGAGTTCACTGGCGAGAATTACTGTATTTTTAGCATTTAGAACACCTTTGAATACGTAACGCAATGGATACTTCCAGCGGTATAAGGAATACCGATCTCCACTCACAAATACGTCCTGTGTTTCTCCAACTTCTATTAGTGAAACAAGAAATGCGTCTCCTGGGGCAAGCATGAAACAATCACGATAATTATCCGGTTCCTTGTAGCCACCTGCTCAGGCAAACTTCAGCAACACCACGGTTTTATTCAACTTAATGTTTAACATAGCGCGGCAGAATGTAGCGTGCTTTGCTGAAATAAATACTGCTGCACCTTGAAATGCTTGAAAGACATTCCCGAACAAGTGTGCCAAAAAGGGTAAAGCAGTTTTTGATTCGCCAGATTTTGTTCGCTTTCGGTAACACAAACGTTACGGACAAAAGACTCCCTGCAAATTCATCTGATTATCGTGTTTCTATCTACCGACAGATGGTATGTAACATCCCAGTTTTACCTACAGTCACATCTCACCTGTGAAATTATTCCACGCAGGCTGTGCTTAAATCATGGCGATTCTGTCTTTCATCAGCATTTTCTTCATGTCTGTGTAGGCTCACAAAACTCCACGTTCCTCGAATAAAAACTCGAGCGCAACCTTGCGAGCGCAACCTTGTTAGGGAAAGGCCCGAAGTCTTCACATTTGTTGCTCACAAACCTCTCATATAGTACTCACTGATGCACTAAATTATCAACCACAATCCTTTTTGAGTTCACCTTAAACCAACCCAATTTAGACATCATTGCGATGCAATCACGATTATTTTGTTAACTTCATCATTACCTGAAAAACGGACGGAAAACTTACATCATACGTGAGCTGAGGCAGCAGCGGTGGTCCGCCGGAGTCCCTTCAAATTTGAAGTACCACCACATGAAGGAATTGGAATTTCCTGATCTGGAGCAGAAGTCTTGGAAGTATTAGATCTGCTAACGACCTTTTCTGTATCACGTTGTCGCAACACGGGGTTTTACTTTAGCCATTTTCTCTTCAACGTATTCCTGTGCGGCGGTATGCTGTCCTTTCTTTCCCTTGCCCACAATCTGAATCTTCCCAAAGTAACCCTCCACTGAGTCAAAAACTTGGGTCCAATCATCACGTTCTCTGGCAGTCCACAGCAGTATTTGGCTTTCATTCTCATCACAACCTACCGCAGTGTCACATACATTCCTTGAATATCACGATATCAAGTTTGCTTTTTCTATGCATGTATTTACCTTCCCGTTTCGGTCATCGTATACAAGTATGAAACTCCCTATCGTAACCTATTGTAACAACCCTATTCATTTAGCTCAGCTTTTTGTGTTCACTCACAACTTTCAGTTGCCATAGCAACTAAAGGGAACAAAATAAACTTAAAATCAGGGCATTAAAGTTCGACGTGAACCTCGATTCAAGTTCACGATTCAGAGTTCAACTTGTGCTAAAATGGGATTCA
>VRMD01001174.1:0-18489 GCA_009872375.1 Sminthurides bifidus
TAGTTTACCATCCCGGCAATTAGAATCCTCATGATGGAACAACAACCCCAGTGCTTGAGACACGACAGCGTGGATCTCATCACTTAAAATGTCCGTCCTGCTGTTTCTTCAGCCTTCACGCAACTATAGCCAACGCCAGTGCCTAATGGAGCATACACCGGGTTTTGATTCATTTATGAGTAATTTTGCCAAGACGGACACACGACATCTTGCCCGTGTTTACAGCATCGCAGCTTTGATTTCGTTTCTTCCAGAACAACATTTTTCTTTTATGTACACTTTACACCGATACTTTGCAAGCTTGCAACTCTGACTTTACTTTTGGCATTTTCCACGGTGGTGAAAAGGGAGAATAATGCAAAAACAACTTTTAAAACATCTGTTTCCAGGAATGGTCCACGCCACACATTGCATTTAAACTCGCGGATTTGCATTTATTGAACAAGAGTTTCCTTTTGAAATCCACCCGAAACTTGTACCAAATGCAATTTGAATATCGAGGGCATGCAACCAGATATTTTTCCCTCGGCAATATTGCACTTTTTCCATCCTTTATGCTCTTTCCCTGTTCGATGCGCTCATGTGATGCTGCGTTTTGTGTTTTTCGCAACCTTGAAAAGTGTGACGAGGCATAAAATTCGAAAAAATGGGATTCCCGGGCTCAGGCTCATATTGGTGTAAGGATTTACACTGCCAAGTGGTAAAAATTACCGGAGCGTGTAAGATCACTGGAGAGGCTTCAAGCCGCTACGGTGATTCGTTAAGATGGAGGATGTACCAGTTTGAAATTGCTGATTAAATTAAATGAACAAGTACACATCCCTCATCTGTCCAAGTTCCACTTGCTTGAATTCAAACAATGGGATTGAGACGAAGAAAGGTTCAATTAAAGGGACGGAAGGGGGGTGAAACAAAAAGAATGGCACTGCCTCTCTCACAGCGGACGAAACGAAACACTACTCGATCCATTTACCTCCGAAGGACCAAGATGAATGGCATCTTAGATGGAACATTGCACAGCATACGAAGGAGGGAACAATCAAGTTAATTTATACATAGTTCTGTATTAAGGCCTGTGTGAACACCTCATCTCCATGCATTGAGGGTGGTGGGCCAGCTGGGTGTGAAGCAGTGCAGGATAAATGATTCCTGGGGAGGGTGCACTTCATTTGGAGAGAATGAATCGTAGACTTAAAGAGTGACAGTACGATACTTTCCCCCGGAGTGAAAGCAGTGGGCGAAGGAAGGTTCTTCACCACCATATTCCGACCGATTGTTAAGGTAGTGAAAGGAAGAGAAAGTGGGAGAAAGGAGTGGATAATGTGGAAGATTATTCCAACTGCGAAATGAAATATATGTCTTGGGAGCAAACCTCGCTCCCTGTGAAGATGGATTACCCAAGTCTTAATGAAAATATGGGTTGTGTGAAGAGGGAATTTCATTTTGCCATTTTTTGTCTCCTTTATGCCATTTTTACTTTGTGTGTATATGCTCTAAATGCATTCTCCCTCTCGCTACACCAACCCTTCTGTGACAGGTTGACACTGAAAGGATTATTCCTAACTACACCCTGCACCAATTTTTCTATTAAATTTCTCCTAACCTTGAACTCATCCAGGATGTCTACGATAATTTACTTGGGAGAATTTCTCTTCTCCCGTCTTCTCCAAAAGGAGTTGACGAACAGATTTTTTAGCCGTGAGCCATCATACGTATTTTGACTCCCGCCATTTGCATTCCCGCCCCCACCACGACGTTTAACTGGAGGAAAAGGACCCATTCCTCTTCATCAATCCAGTACTATTGAAACATATTTGGAGCAAGGGTCACAGCCCGCTGACCGCGACCTAATTCCGTGTCCATGACAACGACGGTAATGTGGGACATATTTGACCATGGTTTCACGGCAGTTCACAACTTCCGCAGTCTCCAAGTTTGTCGCCGGATTCCTTACACCGCGTACTTAATGTCATAGGCGGCAATAATGAGCGAGGGAAATTTATAATCGCATTCCATGTCTTTCTCTCGCGGAGAGAAGTTGACAGGATTACGTGTGTTTGAAGGAAGCGGGCGAGTTTCCTAGGGAAATGGTGAAGAAAAGAATGCTTTCTCTCTCTCTCTCCCTCCCTCCTCCTTGGTTTCCTCTCCTATTAACTGATGGAGGTAAAGTGGGATGTCGGAGGGCTCGTCGCGTCACTTTCTCCACTCAGTTGGATTCCTGTTGAATCCTCTCTCCTTTCCCTGTCTCCTTCTCTTTCTTCTCTGCTAAGCCATTCATACGACTGATTATCGTAGCTACGCTCTGAATCGTGAACAATAAACATCAATGGGAATTTTGCGGTGGAACTAACATGAATAGACACTTGTCCTCTTTCCTCCCTCATTTCTTCATCTGGACGGGGGGAAACACAGGCTGAATGCCAGATTTGGAATTCCAAATTCCCTCCGAATTATAATAAAATCTCCCACCCAGCTCTATTTTAATTTACCCGTCGTAACAATTTTAGAACCCGGGAAGCCAGGTTTGATGAAACCTCTCCATCCAGGATTGGCGGATTGTGAACTTGGCACTGAAGTCTTCTACGGTGATATTATACGTAATACGCACAGGCTACCTTGCCTTTGTCCACGTCAAGGACTTGTCTTTCCCAGTTATGTTTGGCGAAGCATCGCAACCACTCGTACTGGCCCACCGACTAATTAATTCTACGAAGACTCTTTGTTTTCAACGCCTTTGCACATACACAGCTGGGTTGCAAAATAGGAATGACGAGTCGTCTGAGTACTCAAGTCCCTGAAATGAAGTGATGGTATGGTACCTGTGTGAATTAGCCTTGTTGATTAGTAGACATACAAGGGTTGTCAAGAGGCATACAGAGAGTACGTTGCCACTGGCGGCGAGACCATTACCCGTAGACGAAATAAATTAGCTTGTTAGCCAGCGTAAATAGGGAAAATGTACCCTGCTTACCGTTTTTTCCATTTAATGAGGAATTATCACGTTTCCAGCGGCAGTTTCAAAAGCCCTGGTATTCAAACTATCCAGACGATTAGTCTTGTCTCCCGAAGACTTTTTACCATTTAAATTTCCCTCTGATCCGATACATGTAGTTGGGTGACTGCATTTGGGCGTGGCTAATTTATGACCAGGGTTTACAGAAAAAGTATGATAAAGACAAGAGGCAGGGGGTGGGTGGGTGGGAGGCGGGGAGAATGAACGGGAGAAAACTCTGTGCTCTTACTCAAGGTAAAACTTGTTACAGAAAGTGAGAGAGAATAATTTGGGTAATTTACTAAAATGGAAAATGGCTGCAATTTCCGTATCTTTTATGTCCTTATAATTTGTCACAAACTTAACAAGCCTGCAGTGTTGAACAGCAAGGTTGTTCACTCTGTGTTTCCTCATCTCTTCTTCTGGCTCCGTCCCTCTTCTCTTGCTTTACCTTTAGTTTCAAAATTACAGGATTTTTGGAGCAGCATTCGCTGCTCCAAACTAGTGGCAGCCTCTCAACTCGAGTGTGTAGTTAGTCAAGTAAGTAGTAGGTGCTCGAAATCATTATACGGTGGCCAACAAAGCTTGCACGGTAGCGTAGAGAGAGAGAACGGCATCACGCCCGACCTGGAAACTTTTTCGGGCATGTTGCCACTTGAACTTTTGTGTGTTCCTTGCTGAAATTGTGGGAATGGGTCTGCGAAATCATGATATAATTTCATAATGCCTCTTTGCCGAGGATCATAGCAGCTTCCCCTATTTCCATGTCACCCATTTCCGTTCCGGACTTGCACTACGTGGGTACGGGGAATTTCGCTCAAATGCTGCAAGTCATGGTGTCTGTTCCTCCGACCCGTGGCATTTTTCATGCTTTCTCCTTCCATCGCTCCGTGTCTTTCCCTTCTCTCCTGTGTTTGCACTCGAATCTTTGTATGAAAATTTAGAAGGGAGAGCGGGCGAATATTGCACTGACACTGGCACCCGTGTGGAATTTCTGCGAGGGAAAAAGGCCGCCGCGTATACACGCGTGTATACAATATATAAAAACCTGACGTCAACTTCCATAATTCCTTTCTAATGGCCAAAAGTTAGCGATGACTAACAAGCAATCCTGGCCTGGCTCTGCTGTCGCACCGAGTGCTCCCACAGACGTTGAAGGTGAAAGCACAAAGTGCTTTCACCGAACCAAAAGGGCTCGTCGTCCAACAGCATCAATATAAATCTTCCTCCCGGACTTCGGTCCTCGAGCTTTCAATCCCTGCGCTTCGAAAACTGGCTGTCTGTTCTCATATCTCTGCTCGGTAATTCGTAAGGGTGTCGATCGGCGTGACGGCGAAGTCTGCCGTGTGATTCCGTTATTCAATGCAGCCTTCAGTCTTTGGTAACGTAGGAAATGTGAGCTTGGAGGCTACAGCCAGCTGGGATACTTGCCGGTGGGGGCTGGTATACCGTAAATGGGAGGTTGTAGAAAAGAATAGTACAGTGAAATACAATTTTCCTCAATCACTTATGAAACTTTTTTCCATCGCTGTTTGCTCTCGCGGAGACTTGCTGTCGGCAAGGCTTAAGAAACTGTTAAGAAAAGTAAAAGATTCTCATCAAACAATCCATTCGTTACAAGCTTTTCACTCTTGACACGTCAACCTTACGCTACTAACAGCCCAATCATTCCGAGCTAAGCATTCGCCCCACTCCTTAACTTTCTCCATTGACGGTTCACTAACCGTGCCACTCCGCCTCGTCAGTACTTACTCAAGTTGCTCCCTTCCAATTTCCTAGCTTTCACTCCTGTTTCTTTATGTACTTGGCTTTGGCTTCGGCATCGCGTATAGTTGTGTATAGGCAACGGTATAAAACTAAAAAAAAACTTTCAATTCCTGATCGGCACAAGTTCATGAATTCCAATTCGTCTTTTAACAAACTGACAACTTTAGTTTACAGACTTGGGGTTGAGAAGCTGAGCAGTATGCGAACATGGCGTTTGTGCATACAATGTACAGCAGAAGCTCTCAATACAGGCACTTGAACGGGATCCTCCCGCCGTATGTTGTTGGTGAAAGTAGAAAGCATGTTGCTATTTCGGAATAAGATATGCAGTCTTTAGCCGGAATGTATGCTTTACATGCACAAGTCTTGTGGGAGTTAACCCTCTGTGGCTTTCTCCAACCCTTTGACTCTGCTATTCTTGCAGTGTGAAAGGCGAACAATTCGTCCAAGATTAAATTTTTACCCTTTAGCTTTCAACTACGGAGTACACATGGAGAAAGTTGAAACTTTCTACGAGTTGTGTATCCTGCAGCATGTGTGTGCGCTTGCATTTTTCTCCTTTCAATTATTCCTCCCTTGATTCTTCCTCAGAAAAAGTTTTGGTACAAAAAGGCTTCTCAATCTGCCCGTGCCGTACAATAGTCTGATAAAAGGTTGTAATTTCCTAGTCCCTGAGTAAACGGCCGGGTTTTACGGCCAAAGGAGATGCGTAAATAAAAGCTGCGTGAATGAGAATGTAAACAGTGGGCGGACAATGGCCTTTTCATTGTTAACTTTTACAATCAGGGAAAGAAACACGTGAGAGTGGATACAAACTGCACAACGGTGGTCTGAACTCACATCGGTCGTTGAACGAGAAGCAACAGAGTTCAAAAATAGAAAGTCGGGGAATTTTATAAGGAATTTCAAATTACAACTACCTTTTGAACTTTCGAGTGGTCGAATACCACGACCGTAGGCAGGGTGAAGTCGGCTCTTCCCAGTAATCAGAGAAATTCCAGTTTTAGTTGAGTATGCTGTTTCGTTTCATGTGGAGCTGTTGGCCTTGCATTTTCAGGGAATTGGGAACCAATGCAATCTAATCACTGCTTTGTTTTGGAATGCTGCAATAAAAATTGGTTAGATTGACGAGGCGAGAGACTGCAGTTTGTCTGAATGGTATATGCTACACCAAAAAGACAATTTACCTTCATGGCCTTTGAAGTTTGTTGCTTTATCTAATCTGTGCATTGGTCTTTCTGTCGGACAGGAAAGGCCTGTTGGTTAGTTACTGGTTCATAGAGCCCTGATTCCACGGACCAGTTCAGTACAAAAACAACATGCTTGGTTTCCATTCCACATACCCGTTTCCAATAGTTACTCTGCAAAAAACATAAATTCAGTAGGATTTCTATGTTTTTGCAGTGCACAGAATCTACGAGAGAAAATCCAACTCTTAAAGCAACTTTCACCTCCAATTGAAGGGCGCGTGGTAAACCATCGACACAGACAGTGCGGGTCAAGACAAGACTTTTCACTTCATCAAGAGAAGTATTCTTTGGAAGACCGGATTGAAGACCCGAAGTACACGAAAATGTTTACTCTGGCGGCAACTTATTTCGAAACTCATTATTAGCTGTCCAAGTGTGAATGGAAATTTTGCAAGAAGGGAAATGCTCGTAGAATCTGTAAGCAGCGAAGCGCTGTAGCTTCACTATTGATATAAAAGTTGGGCGAAATTAGGTGTGAGAAATTCCCTTTTTCTTAGATCCCAGGAAGGAATGTTCAGAATACAAAAAACTAGGGCTTCCTGCCTCTAGTACATGGAGAGAGTTTCGTAGTCTTGGAAACTCTGGGGAAGTTGGCATTTCAGTGTTAGCAAAGTCAATGTATTCTTGGAAGACGTCCAGCTCTACCTCTGCCGTCATTCTACTCAGGAAGGAATATTTTAAACGTAGTCAATTTTCCTGTGGTAAATTCAAAGTTAAACGATGCACAATTTTGTATTCAAAGGTGGTGAGCATATTGGGACTTCTGCGGGAGAGCCAACCCTTCATTTCCTTCCTGCAGGATTATACTCCGATCCGAAACGGTGCTACATTGCTGTGTGTAGGGGTTGGGTTGAAGTGTGGATGTTAGATGAAAAGCATCAAGTCGGACTGAAAAGGACAAGTTTTCGTTCGGCACCGTATTCCCCATCCAGAAGCTGTCTCACGCTATTATCAGGTATCTCATTTAGCCCTCCCGATTATATTCAAATTCCAATCCGTTCGCCAGCAATCCTAATTCTGGCCTTACGCTCCCTGCGTTTCGTCCCAAGCATCTTGATTCTATCTGCTCCCAATTATAATTAAGAAAACCGAATTCACGTACCACAAATCCTGAGAGTATGAACTTCATCTATATTCTGGAGACTAGCCTCGCTCTGGTTATTACTTTCACACGAACCAGTTTTCTCAATTGATAACGGCTATGTCAAATTCCTATAGCTGTGGCTTTCTTGTTACTGGAATCGGAAGCACGAAGCAAGGCGTGTAAGTTCTTTATCGTGAAAGCATTTCCTGGCTTCGGTTTGGAGGCGTAGCGGCAACGGTATGGTGTCCACGCTATAAATTCGGGGAATACGGTATTGACAGAACCCTTCTTGAAAGATAAATTGGAATAACACTTTCTCTCGTTGAAGTTTCTAATTGCATTTGACAATTTTAGACCTTTAATTTCGAAAAAGATATTAGTGTTACAATAACAGGCGCAATAATATGCTCCTCTACCTGCGTGACGTTAAAAACTAAGCTTCGCTTTGTCACTATGAAAACTGAAAATAAGACACAGCTAAAATGAATCTTTAGATTAGCTACCGCATTCGTAAAAATCAGTAAAAATACTTGCAATAAATTACTTAGTTTCCTAAACTTTGCCTAACTTCCTGAATTGCCTCAGAAGGTATCACAACTCAGCCACTCTTTGAGGCATGGCAACATTAACTGTATTGAATACAGAAAGGCATTCTGTAAAATTGTCCTGTTATGTTTGCAGGAATGTAAACCTAAATTTGAAATACTAATGCTTAAAAATTTTAGTTTAGTAGCAAATTAATCGAATATCAGTCTTTTTGCTAAACTGGAACCAGAAGCTTCCATAGCATCCATAACTTTTCGTTTTAGAGAAGGCTTTTCTTCTAGTGTTTCTTTTACTATACTAGACGGCAATGGTAACAAATGACCTGGGGTAGGTCCTGGTTTATTACTGAAAACAAGCCAATAAAAACATATGGTTACTGCCTGTTTCTGCTGGTATTTCATGAACCGAAATATTACAACCTCTTCCAGTTACTTACCTGAAATACGGCATCTGTAATGCCTTAGTTGCCGAGCACCTATCATTCGGGTTTAAGGCAAGTAACCGTTCTACTAAGCTCAGCAAATCATCTGGAGCAGCCGTGAAAATCTCTCTAAAAGGTATTGGATTAGGTACAGGCTTGAATTCGCAATAATCAGGTAGACTTTTATGATCCGGCCAGTTTGCCTCCGTTGGTGTTCCTCGTACTTCAAAAATTTTCGACAGTTGACCTAAATCAGAGTCCCCAGGAAATAAGGGATTTCTCAACAGCAATTCTGCAAGGATGCATCCAGTTGCCCACATGTCTACGCCATCACCGTACTGTCTAGCACCAAAAAGTAGTTCAGGCGACCTGTGTCAACGACAAATGTGTCACCATTGGTAAGACATGATTACCAGTAGCAATTACACCTTGGATGAATTTTCAAACTAAATTACCAGGATAGGCTACCGCGGCGTACTAAGAGTGCACCCGACTTACAATACAATACAAATTACCAGGAACGGAACCAAACTTACCTGTACCAACGCGTAACAACTTGATTGCTGTACAACCTATTCGGTGATCCAAAATAGCGGGCAAGACCAAAGTCGCCTATTTTAAGAACTCCTGCTGAGTTTAATCAGCAAATTGTTAGGCTTCATATCCTGGAAGGAAAAGATTCAGTGAGGTTCAATGAGAATGCAATGCGTATTTTTGAAAATTAAAATACATTAACGAGTTTGTGATGTCATGATCAGCAGTCCGGATTCTCACCCTATGCAAAATATAGTTGGCGTGTAGATACTCCAGTCCTCGTAATGTCATAATCATGTATGCCTTGATGTTCCCAGGGGTGAGGACGATTTTGTTGTCTCTTATGATTACTTCTAAATCAGTGTCCATAAAATCAAATACTAACGAAATGTTGGATCTGTGGCCAAAAACATCTAAGAGGCCGAGAATATTAGGGTGATGCAGCTCTTGCTGCAATTTGATTTCTCGAAGAGCAGTCCGGTTGACGCCATCGCTGAACTCTGATTTAGAGCCTATTTTAATCTGCATAAAATAAGTTACTGAAGGTTTGAGCACGTATTTTCTATAATAAACCCATCTTGGTATGTTCCATAATCTTCAAACTGACCTTTTTAACAGCCACTATTCGGTCATCTTTGAGATCCTTCGCTTTGAACACTGTCGCGAACTGGAAATATCGCATCGGGAAAAAATGAGAGATCTAAACATGGTATGAATTATTATGAGCAAAAGTAAAACTTTTCAAACCATAGTTCAAGCTTACTTGACCTTCACCGAGAAACTGAATTTTTTCGTAACGCTTATGACTACTAAGCCCATCATTGCTACTTCCGTCCATGGTAGCCCAACCGGCAGGAGGTGAAATTGGGTCCCAAATCTTTAAAAGAACGAATTGCAATTAACTTTTTCAATTCTACGAACTGTTCAAAATTTGCGTGCGAATCACGGAACGCTTTGACTTACCTCGTATACCGATTTCAGTAAATCTAGACTGAACAGACCCAGGTACACGAATTTCACAGATATTACTCCAGAAACAACGACTTTAATCAACACCTACTAGAGTCTCTGCACAAGAACTTTAAGAATTGTAATTGAATATTTCTAGAACTATTCAGGCTATGAAAATACGTTTCATAAATCATTTAAACTATTTTCTGAAAATCACGATCATGTGCGATATTCGGGAAAAAGCCCAATAAAAAGGCTACTTAGGCATAAATTTCGATGGTCTTTTTGAAAAAGTATTTCGTTGACACATCGATGCACAAAATTGTTACACGCGCGCGGAAGTTCAAAGCCGAAACTCAATTTTTGAATCAGCCGCGCGCCTGTCGCTGTTAAAAGTTTACCATTGATTGAGCTTTTAATCAAAGTCGATATTTCGTGTTTTCATCTTTCTACAAAAATCAGCTGAGCTCTGCTCTGCAGTCGCACGTTTTAAAGCTGCAAGTTAATACTTTATCATCTTAAGAGGCTACGAAATAATGATCAATGTCCAGCCATCAACCTGTATTAAAAATTTGTTTGAGTTCAAAATATCTGTTGATGGTGATTGAAGTGAAGTGCTGTTTGCTGAAATAAAAATTCCTTTATTTGATATATTGTGAAAGTACTTTCTGATGGGTTGATACGTTTACCTCGTCACAGTTACCAATTATTATAGCTTTAAGCTGAAATCCTTAATTAGGTTTCATGTGGGACAATGATTATGCACGCAAAAATTATTTGAAAAAATGAAAGGTACGCAAATGAAATTGGACTGAAGTAGTACTAATAGTGACTGTGGATGAAGGGAATTTCAGTTGAGGTACTAATGTGCGTTTCTTTTTCCAGCCGATATCTAGCTGACGCGTCTGCCCGATAATTTCGACGAATCGCCAATTGCGTTATTTCCACAAAATTTTAGATCCGTTTCTGAGCCTGAAAACCTGCAAATAGTCAATAAAATGGAATCTTGTGCATCTCCTAATCATTTTGGAGCATAGGATCAAAATCAAGCCTCTGAATTCAGACGCAGTTATTCTTCGTGAGCAAGTTAATTGACTGCAGAACGGGCTGAAATAAAATGTCAATAAGAGCTGGAAGGGGCAACATGCCCGGGGCTAATGGTGCCAGACCTGCCATAGAATACATATACGCATTTATTCTTCGTGAGCAAGTTAATTGACTGCAGAACGGGCTGAAATAAAATGTCAATAAGAGCTGGAAGGGGCAACATGCCCGGGGCTAATGGTGCCAGACCTGCCATAGAATACATATTGACAGGAATCAATAAACGTCCAATTACAGGATACAGAAGTTCCATTGTGAAGCTCAAACATGGAAAGAAGCTGTTACAACGAGTGAAAAACCAAATGAACTATGCTGACCAGCAGCTTTATTCGTCTAGACAGTTTGCGGAAGGTTCAAACAAGCAGGAAGAATTTTTTTGTTATAATACAGCTGAAGAGGACGACTCCGAAGACAGAAACACTCCGGAAAGTCGTAGTCGACGAGATTCTCCAGTCGAAGAATTGTTCCCCATGCAAAGATTTTATGATCAAAAATCTTTATTGTTTAAAGATGTGAGTTTGAACATCGCCGACTTCGTGACTCAGCGAACTTTAGGAAATCTGACGGTGAAAACCCCGCAGATATTGCAACCGCGGATCAATCCTGAAACGTACAACACGCTTAGTGATTTTCCCATTAAGCACTTGTTAACCAACGGCATACTGCAGGAACAGTCAATCAAAGTCGAAAATCTAAATAAGGTGTTCTGTTCACAGTGGTTGTCCGATAAGCAGGTGATAGTGGGCACCAAGTGCAACAAGGTAATAAGTCGTACTTGTAATCTGGACCAACGGCTGATTAACAATAGTAGGGTGATAGTCATGATTTACTAATTATAAATCTCCGTTGCAGCTCATGGTTCTGGATGTGAATTCAAAGGATGTGACACCCATTCCATTGCTGAAGCCATCATCACGTAGTTTACCCCCGGAATCGAATTGTGGTATCCATTCGATCCAGATTAATCCCGAAAGGACTCTTTTGGTTACTGGTGGCGAAAATCCCAATGATGTGGCTGTGTATCGCTTACCCACTATGGATCCCGTCTGCATAGGAGAGGTGAAATTGCTAAACAAATTCGTTTTGCTGTTTCAAAAATTAATTTTGCTCCCACTAATGAGGGAATTACAGCGGTAATGGGAAATAAAGCAACTTAAATTTTGACTGTTACAGTTGGCTCACACAGACTGGGTGTTCGGACTAGCGTGGCTTGATGATCATCACTTCGTTTCAGGCGCTCGAGACACTTCATTAGCAATATGGAGCGTCTCTGATTACTATGACCAAGCCCCAGAAATCGGGTCGGGGCCATGCTATAGTTACATGAAAGCCATAGCGAAGAGAGAGTGTAAAAGTGCTCAGAAAGTCAGGGATGTCGTGTATAATAGACGTTTGAAAGAAGTCGCCTGTGTTTCCTTGAATGGTTATGTGCACGTTTGGGACGTTAATCAGGAAAAATTCCAACAGGTAATTTAATTTGCTGCATAATATGTCAAAACAAGAATCAGTATCAATTTCAGCTTGTGACGGAGTTTATGTGATTGTTTCAGAAATTTTCTCGCAAGTTACCCTTCAATGCCGAAAATGTTTGCCTCGCAGTTCACGATGATTACGGACTTTACGCTGTAGGAAGCAAATCGCACACTACGCTTTTAGACGCTCGAACAATCCAATGTGTTAGAAAAGTTCAGTCAAAATACAATGGATGCGGTATCCGATCTGCTAATTTTTACTCCACCCTATTGTCAATTGGTACGGGACAAGGATACCATCATGTTCTATGACTTGCGTGCTGGCAAATACTTAGAGACCCACAACAATTCCGCACGATCGGCAGTTTTGAAATCAAGCTCCGGTTGGACATACCAGGAAGAAGAGGTGCACATAGACTTAAATCGGCAGAGATATACGCCAGCAATTTATGCGCATTGCATTGATATGAGTGGTACGCGAATATTTGCTGCTGGTGGACCTCTACCAGTAACAAATGTGTGGAAATTACATCGGTTTGTGGCACTGACGGATGCATTTAGATTTTGCGTGACGGGCACAAATTGAATTGTTTGACTTGCGTGCATTTCCAGTTGTATCCAAGTTTTGTAAATATCGAAGCTACTGAATGACTGCCATGGTAATATGAGCGTGACTTTTATTTTTTGGTGAACATTTAACAACTCCCAGTGACAAGTGACAACCGTCAGAAATACTGTTCATTGAGCAACTATGCCTAGCAAATTAAGTACAAATGTTGTGGGTGGATATACTTTTAAAAGAGGGACTATGATATATTTATTCAATTTTACGTAATTCCTTGGGTATTGATTATTTAGCATTCCTTTTAAGTGTATGTCGTCGACGGATTAGGTTTAGCAATCTCACTTTGCTTGTGTGCAAGTGTGAATGATCTTTTGTAAGCGGATGAATACAGCCGATCCAAGCAGTTTGAGCTGGTAAGGTTTGAAATGTGGAACCCAGTATTTAATATGTCCCCTTTGAATGTATCGAGTATGTGTTGAAGTGAAGTCAAAGAACCAGTCACTTGTTACATTAGATTGCCTACTAATTAGTTGGTTATACTAGCTAATGTTTCCAAGTGAAATAAAACTACAATGACAGTGATAACGGGTTCATCGATGTTCATTTGGATAGGTTCGTCACTTTCATTAGCCTTTTGTCGGAAAATCCAAGCACCTCGGCGGAGATTTTCTTAAAAGAGAGTTAAATACCAGGTCAGTTACAATGAAGGATCTGCGTCTGGTAGCTCAAGGCCACATAAGACAGCATGTGACAGTTAAATTGGAATTATTATTGCTTGAGTGCATTAAATACCAGCTTTTCTCCTCTCCATTTTAAAAATTCAATACAAAACGACATACTGCAACTGCAAAAGAACCCCTTGCCTACAGAGCGTTGCATGTTGCATCATTATCAGCAAAATAGCAGCGACTCATCAGCTGTTCGCAAGTACGGATCTGACGTATGGTGGTATTCGATTTTAGCTCCTGTTTGGAATAGTTTAAGTTTATTCAACGTTTTAGGCCAAAGTTATTTTCAATTTTCTCAAACGTGCTTCTCAGCGTTTCGCTTCACAAGAACGTATAACGCAGTTAACTTGCACGTGTGCTATTGGAGTTACGCATGAGTCGCAGCATTACGGTTGCTGCGGTAACGCTTGTCGGTTATGTTCAGACAGGTTTCTTAGAGCTACAAACAAGGATCCAAGACGGTTTTTCACTGTCATGCCGTCAGTTAGATGCCAGCCGGATCTTCAGATCGCATTCAATTTGGTCTTGTGGAAAACGTGGTTCTGTTATAAGCTCGAAGAAATCTAATGATTCAGAGCAGGTAATTTCCGCCGGCTTTCTGTGTCTTCATAACTGGATAATACGGATTTTTGCATCCAAGGAAACCGTAAATATGGGTAAAAACCGAGGTGGATTTTACGCTGTTGCACGAGGGAGAAATGTTGGCATTTATGGGACTTGGTAAGGAGGCTTGTTTTGATTTTCATGAAAAAACTTTTATCCTGATCTTACAAACAAAAGTCAGAATCTTTTATCTTTTTCAATGTGGTTTTCTTACAGGGACGAGTGCAAAGCGCAAGTTGTTGGCTACCCTTGCGCCCGATTCAAGAAGTTCGGCACTGAGACAGAAGCAAGGAACTTTATTGGCGCTGAAGGTGGCCAAACCGCAAGCTCAGCAGTTACTGCCGTATCAATACCTCCAAATACGGCCATTCCAAGTAGCGGATTCAGTAGAAAATATAGTTCCACTTCACAGAGCTCGAATGGCAAAGAAAAGCCTGCAGCTAGTAATGTGTTTGTTGGATTCAGTTCCATCACTCAGCCGAGCTCAACGACGGGTCAGACCAGACAATTTTCTACTACGAAGCCAGCTGAGAAAAGAAAAATATCCATGACAGATGAACGAATCGTCAACAAGCGCACAAAGCAGTCCGGTGAAGATAATTCTGGAGTTGACCTGAGCACATTCAGTGTTGATGATAGCGGTTATGTCGTTGTCTACACTGATGGGGCCTGCAGTGCGAATGGAAGGTCTGGAGCTCAAGCAGGAATCGGGGTCTGGTTCGGTGATGACAACAAGTTGTAAGCTATTTAAATGAATTGCTTTCAAAGCCTACAATTATCAAATAATTTTTGATTTAAGAAAATAAATGTCCCGTTTGATGGTTTCCTAGGAACATCTCTGAGCCTGTACGAGGCCGGGCGACCAACAACACGGCGGAAATACAAGCTGCTGAGCGGGCTATTCGGCAAGCAAAAAGTCAAGGTAATGTGAATAGAGTTCTCAATCAAGTTGTGCAAATTGCAAATACTGAAGTCGTTTGCTTCAGTTGTGAGGTTATGAGAAAGGCTTGAAAAGTTTAAAGGACCGATTCTCACAAAATCGTGCCCTACGAACTGACAATTTCCCCCTCTCTCGCTTCCTAAAACACGTACGATCAAGAATGAAGAGTCAAGAGCGACTTTTAACTTATGATGATGCATGGTCCTCATAGGTATCACGAAATTGAATGTGAAGACTGATTCTCAATTTCTTATCAAATGCGTGACTGAATGGATGAACAAGTGGCAGCGAAATGGATGGAAGTTGACTGATGGCAAACCGGTCATCAACCGAAGCGACTTAGAAAAGCTGAATGAGGCCACTACTGACATGAATAGTTAAATGGGTAAGGCAATTACGTTTTAGGAAGGGATTTTAATTTGATTTTGCAATACCACACGGACATGACACTACCGTCATATTCCTTTTTTCAGTCATATGTGCCAGGACACAAAGGACACTATGGTAACGAATGCGCTGATCGCCTAGCTGTGAACGGAGCTTCAAGATACAATTGAACTATTCGGATAACCTAATGCTACCTCTTCCTATTAAGTAATTCATTATCGGTGAATTGTCAACGTCCTGCACCGGCAAGTGGCGTTTGTACCTAGGTGAGGGTAGAGCTTCAAGATACCAATCAAAATACTTGGATTATTGGATGACCTATTTTACCACACTATTACTCTACCAGAAGTAATTTATATAAATAATGGTGAATCGTGTAAGTCCTTAACCAGCGAGATGGTGTTTGTGCGAAATGACGTTTTGATAACTCCATCTAGTTTTTTAACGTAGCAAAGCGTAAAATGTGATTTATTGGTACCTTGGACTGGAAACAGTATAAGGATGGTTATTACTTTGCGGCATTCATGAAAGTACTACCGCAATTTGTAACTGGTTAAGTGTGTTACATATTGGAGTGTGAAAAAGATTAAAGAAAAGAGCACAGTATTTTCAACAGTTAGCAAAATGTAGTTTCACGCAGTAACAAAACATGCTCGTGTGATAGATAAGCCTAGTAAGTAAGACACCTGCTTAATTTATTCCCGCATTGCTTCCTCAGTGGGCGCAGCTGCTTGATTTTCCTTATCCCTCTTCTTAGATCCGCTGACAATATCATCTATACGAAGCAATAAAATGCTGGTTTCAATCGCTGTTTTATAAGTCTGCAGCTTGACTGACAGCGGTTCCCATATCTTCAACTGGTTCATGTCAACGATCTCTCCAGTTTCCCCGTTAATGCCGAAAGTCTTGCCACCACCGGCATGCTTGGCGCGTAAAGCTGTAAGCGTTCTGATAACATTTGCTCCGCAGTTTTGTGCTAGCGTTCGTGGGATAACTTCCAACGCTTGGACCACAGCTCTGTAAGGCCACTGCTCGACACCGGTGATTGATTTTGACTTCTCTGTCAGTGCGTAAGATACTGCCATTTCCACAGCACCACCTCCGGGGACCAACTTAGGTTCCAAGAAAATATTCCTAGTCACACACATCGCATCTTGGAGATTTCGCTCCACCTGTGAAGGTAAAAGAGATGCTAGTAAAACTACCCATGCGCTTGGAAGCAATATGCATAAGTATGGGCACAAAATTAACCTTCAACTATCTATTTAAAATTCCCTACAGACAACCACATTTTAGGAAGCCGGAACTTTGTATAGGAAGGCTATGCATCATGGCAGCAAAAATGCTACCAACGCTTCATACACCAGGTAACAAATCAAATCTTCGAAAGTATTTTGAGAACATGGTGATTGATTACCTCCTTCAATATATCTCTTGAAGCACCCCGTAGCACAATCGTACACGCCTTGGGATCTTTGCAATCAGTGATGAAGCAGAAATACTCATCCCCGATCTTTTTCACTTCAAACAGCCCACAATTGGTGCCCACATCCTCTTCTTTTAATTCGTCCGTGCGCGCTACGATAGTGGCTCCAGTAGCTCTTGATATTCTGTTGTTGTCCGTCTTCTTAACTCGACGGATAACGGATATTCCCGCCTATAGAGTCGAACATTCGTATTAGCAGTTGGTGAATTCTGTTGAATCTTCACGTCAAAATAAACCCCCAAAACATTACAAAATAGCTCTTACCATCAACAGGAAATGCTGAGCGAAATCAGAAACACCCTTTTCCGTAAAGACCAGATCAGGTTTAATCCTAATAATGTCGTCACACATCTTTTTCACGTACTCCTCTTCCTGTTGCAGCATCTTAGTGAAATCAGCTTCGTTAGTCATTATCGACATTGGTAACACTTTCACCCTTCTTATATTCCAAGTTACAATCCAAGAGAACCACTCGTGGATTCTCAATACGCCTCCTCATTTTAGAGTGAACAACATCTTTGTTCAACATAATACCCTTTAGGACGTAAGAATCTTCTATCCTCCCGCCAGGAAGCTTTTCCACCTTGGCGTATCTCTTGATGTCGATTTCCTTCCTGCCATTTTCTTCCAGGTAAACGGTTTTCACTGCTTCCTCGGCAATCTGCACTGCCAAATCAGACCACTTCGATATGAACTTAGTGCCGATGCAAGCTCTAATTACTTCTCGAACTTTCTCTTGGTTGGTGAGATCAATAGGGATGGCAATTTCATCCCGTAATACGTTGATCATATCCTCCAAGGCTTGGCGATAAGCCCTGATGATTACGGTCGGATGCATACTCTGATTCAAGAAAGGTTGAGCCGCACTCAAGATATCTCCAGCAAGCACAATGACTGATGTAGTTCCATCACCGACCTGCAAATAGAGAAATTCATTCATATCCTTCTGTGTGCCGTTAGGAAGCAAGATTTCCCTTCCATATAGTTCCGTAAAAATGCCTCACCTCTTCATCTTGAGTCCTGGCAATTTCGATCATAGACTTTGCAGCAGGGTGTTGGACAGTGATCTCTCGCAAAATAGCGTTGCCATCATTGGTCAACACGATTCCTCCCATAGGATCCATCAACATCTTCAGCATAGCCCTAGGGCCAAGGCATGTACGTACGACATCTGCGATCGTCTGTAACAAATTTCATCCCCATAACAACATTTTCACGATTAAAATCAGAAAAAATCGTGCGAAATACCCACTCGCCCACGCCATATACATACCTTGCCGGCATTGATGTTTTCCACCTGAACTTTCCGGCCCGACTCCCGCTTGATGTTTTGATCTGCAAGCAGAAACTCATACATAAAACACAAGTCCAACTACAAAATTATATAAATTCCAGTTAAATGACTTACTCAAAACGATAATTTGGTTGCCACCGAACATTTTGATACGATTTACTTCAGTTCTTTACAACAAAATCACACTTTTCTTCACAATTGAGACTGAATGACTAAACAATCGGTCCCCTGCCCACAACCTCGTGTTTCTCTTCAGTAGATTTCGTCAGTTGTCCCAGCCCTTGATCACAACGTTGCTATGGATCCATCAAATAGTCTAAAATGCAAGCACGTCACATGCGGACGAGCCCCGCTTGTGCACACAG